>JAUTXW010003698.1:0-210000 GCA_030620095.1 Kuschelorhynchus macadamiae | reverse complement strand
GAAACAGATTTTCAGAAAAAAAAACAAATAGGTTGGTTGCATGTCGCGCGCAATTCTTGGGTTTCATCATGCTAAATTAAATAAACGGGAATTAAATAATAGCTACTTGATGTGCGTAATAATAATAATAAAAAAAAATAATACTTAATCAAAGCAGAGGTTAATGATCACTTTAAAGGAAATTGAGTCTATTTCTAAGATGATAATTTAGCAGTCGACAGTAACAAAAACTGGTCTTTATTTTCGAACCACTCTTTTGCGGTTTTAAACTATTTAATAAGGGAAAATGTTTACTTGAAAATAAAATTGCATTGCTCTTATCAGGAAATGTATCACCAGTTCCTGTCATAATATATATCTTCTTTTTAACGTTTCGTTTTTGTTGCTTAGCTTTTACGTAAAATTTTTACGAAATATAAGCAGATACGTTGTATTTTAGGCTTAAGTAAATTCAAATTCTGGTTAATTTTTTGTTGACCGTTTCTAGCGTCATTCCGCGTTTGTGCGGCTTTATATCTCACCTATCTTTATTTTAAAATATAGAAAAACTGGTTATATATATTTTTTAACCAATTTCATATATTACTTATTTTCTGTTTGACAATGTCCTTTTTTACTTAGAAGAAATAACAATTTTAGTAACAAAGTGCAAGAGAAACTATCTTATCTTCTTCTTCGCATCCTCTAAAAAGAGGGGTGTCATATACCTTTATATTGTGAAGATGTTTTCTTAACTAACAGTATGTAAAATCCAAGATTAATTCTATACATCGCCAGAAAATGTTTTTGGTAAACATTTAGCTGCAAATTTCATTTCACATCTTTAGACAGATTTGTACTGACACAATTGACAATAGGTCAAGAGGACAAAAATATTTTTTGCAAGGCTTGGTAATTTGACACCTCTACTGAATTCATTTTTAAGTCACGTTTACAGATTAGGAATCGGTAAGTGATTACTTGATACATTTTTATTAAAATTTTTATTAAACACAAAATTGAAATTACAATTTGAAAAATTATCAACATGTATTGGAGCAATAAAATTCGAGTTGAAAACAACGTTCTCTTCTGTTGATGGTATACTTGGAGTTGTACCAACCTTCGTGTCTTTTAAGGCCTACTTCTTAGTTTGCCAGAATAGTGACAGAACTCCTTCGGAGTGCGTTTCCGCTATAAGTTGAGGGACCTGAAAAATTTAAGCATTATGCAATATTACTGGGCCAACTTCCTATGATATTTCGACCCACTACCTGATTTGTGACCTTCCCATCTCTCATTGCCAAGAATAAATAAGCTCGTTTCCTTGATTTGTGACTGTGAAAGTTTGTGATATATGCTTTTAGGTGTGGGGAATATTTATTATAATAAACGCACCTTGATCTTCACTATCATTTATTGCCATATCATTATGTAATTCTTCCCTTCTGCACTCCCCTGCTATTCCAAATATCAATCCTTCTTTTGTATTAAAATAGACTTCATCAGGAAAATTATTTAAAAACCGTTGTTCTCTGTTGAAGGTTCTTGATTTCATTCTTCAATTACTTTATGTCCAATATTTTTCCTCTTGAGAAAAACAAGTACGAGCGTTAAGTCGCAAAAAGGGTCTTTTGTGTTTGTGTACACACTTACTTCCGGCCTAATTTAACTAACAAACGTCCATTAATGCAATACGTAAAAAGACTTACAGTCAACTGTCAGATTGTAAGTAAAAAATCGCATGAAATTTCGAACTAACTGGTACTAAATTGTGAACTTTGGGTGCTTGCATTGTGCAGCATTCTTATACGTGTAGCGCAGAACGTATTTTTCTATCAACATATCCATGACGGCCAGGTTTTGGATAATAAACGGTCACTGGTCCTACTAATACATAAATGGTTGCGAGCGAAAACATTCTGATAACTGTTAGCATTAAAATAAAATGATAATTGTTAAAAAGTTATTGTATAATAATATTAGTAACCAAAAATTCTATTTATTTGCGAATGTAAAATTGAAGTATAGGGTAGGTTTTTGAGTTAAAAATGTTACAAAAACAACTATTTGAATAATATCTTCATTATTATTCATTTTTGAGAAAACTTGTATAGAAATAAATTAAATATTTATAGAACTGGAAATAAAAGAAAATTTCTTTTTCTAAAAATTTGCGTATGACTTATAGCTTTCAATAAAACTGACATTTAAAATATAATGAAAAACTTGAAAATTGTAAGACTATGAACATATTCCGTATATGAATAAAATATGCATTTCCCTAGGGCAAATACTTTCCTAATTTTTATTCAACAGAAAATATTTATAGTTTTCGAGATATTTCAGTTTTTCTGATTTTCGATCAATGTTTTAAAGGAATTATTGCCTGAATTCAAAGAGTCAAACATTTTAAAATATGGAATTATAATTAACGTACCTAATTAATATAATTTTCCTTTTACGAATCTAAATTTAATAGACGGATATGGCACAGATCGAGAGCAAAATGTTGCTTAATCTATATCTTTTTTGCGAGTGTAATAATTTTCAAATTGATTCCTTTTTGCTAATAACATAACTTTACGGCTATGTTTTGCTTAACAAACGTCTGCTAATCTGATATATCCGATTCAGACCTTACAGTAAAAAAGATACATTTTGCATAAGTTTGCTCCAAATACCAAAAAAAATACAAATAAAGTCTAAAGTAAGGTAACGAAAAATAACACTAAAACAATGTGTTGTTTGGTTTGAGTGTAAAAAATACAAATTAGATATACTATAATTGTATCTAAAATGTATATTAATACTAATTTATAAATTCAAATACATAAGTACTCGTTTTCCATTTTCGTATAAGATCTAACGAGTAAAGTTGCAAGCCGCCTATACAAAACTCTTAATCCATAAAAGCACGTGTTACACTGTCAAACGAAAATAACCCTTGAAAATCCACCATCAGGCCTATTTGATCTTTAAGCTTCCACCGTTTATTCATTGCATTCGAATTATTGTACGTTTAAGGTTTTTACCGACTATTTGAATTTGTGATTGAGTAAGTGTATCTTTTTTTAAGTCATGTAAGGTTCCAACTCTCTTTACTAACCTTAACCTAGAGATTTTTTGGTTACAAATGCATACCCTATTAACTTTCATATGTCTGTAGATATCAAAAAAAGTTCTCGATACAAAACATTTTTCGAATTGTGCGAATTTTTATCTAGTGTTGTATGTAAATATTGGTGTTTAGCTTTTCTGATATCAATAAACTTTGGTTTCTTAAATGTAATACTGTATATTATAAGTACATGGATTCCTTCTTGCCGATCACAAATAAGTCGGTTTGATATATTTAGCAATGAAGACAGTCGAGAAAATTTAACGAAAACCCAACTGTACAATGCAATTTGGTCGACTTTTCGGTACCACATATCCGGTACCAAATGTGGTACAGAAAAATTTTCAAACTGGTCTCTTAGAAACACGTCTCCTACAAAAATATAGGCAAATTAATGGCCCTATCTGTAACATTATCCGAAATACGCTTTCCGAAAATTCGAAAAACAGAGTTTTCTGAAAAAACACGACATTCCCACGAAAAAACCGTAGTAACAAACAGTCACGTTTTATGTATAAAATTGTTAACGTTAAAACAATAGGGTTCCGTAGGACTCGAAGAGCCATCGTTTCAGAAAGTTCCGACAAAAAAAATCAAAAATTGCTATCTGAACCGTGTTACATCGAAGTTGACTTTTTTGATCGACTTTGTGGTACCACATCACCCGTATCAACTGTGGTACAGAAAAATGTGTGTAGATCTATATCTCCTCTAAAACACATGTCAAATTTATCGCCCTATCTCTAATAGTTCCCGAAATATACCAACTGAAAGGTTGAAAAACACGGTATTCTGAAATGACACGACCCACACCAGGTTTTGGTCCCCGAATGTGAGAGCCATAGTAACAAACGGCTTCGCGGCCGTTTGTTACAAATTCTCAACCAGTAAAGAACAATTACTGACTATAATACTTAATATACTATAAATTGGCAGATATCCTGGCATTTTCTGTTTAAATACATATGGTGAGACATTAACAAAAAAACCGTGAGCGATCGTTATTTTCCTTTTTATAATCTATTATTGAGATTCTTTTTCTTAGTAGCATTTTTATCCAAATGGAAAAGATAAAACAAATAAAAATTAAGTTTATGACCCAAAAGGCCGTAGTTCCGAATAACTTCTATTAATCTTCTAGCAGGGACGGACCGAAGAGAAAATATTAGGGGGAATATTACAAGTTGGCCAACAGATATTCAACTTAGCTAACAAGATATTTACTCATTGACTTATACAACGATTTAAGAATATATTTAATAAACTAAAAAGAATGTATAAAAATAAGTTAATTGCTTTTCTATCTCCTTTCAAGAGTATTATGTTTTGTTTCAGAACACTGGCCATTTTTTCCTCGTTAACAACTTTTGTATTTCGAATTCGGCTTATGCGGGGAGAATCATCCCCTCCCTATCCTATATGTCCGTGTCTGTCATCTACCCTGTAGCCTAGGACATTAACTAAACCGTTTTTTATTGTCTCTTTAAACCCAATACTTAACTAATCAAAGCCAAAATTCACAATCTTTTACCTTATTGTTTTTTAAACTATTAGAATTCTTTGTAATAAAATTCTTACCTGCTTCATTCCAAATATTACACATTGTGATGAAATAACGAAAAAATCGTCCCTTAATGATAACTTTTCCATATTTAACTATATCTTATATCTTTAGTATTATTTAACTGTCAGAGTTTCAAACGTCAGTTTCGAAAAATCTCCAATACAGAGGAAATACAAATAGACACACCTCGGGTCAGCTTAACCCATGTTTTATGGCATGTTTAAAACCGGGAATGTAACTTCCGTTTTCTCCAGAGGCGCTCATGAATAGTTTCTAAATTAAAAATTATAATTTCAACGTATATTATTTAGACGTAGAATAATCCTGTTGTTTGAAACAAAAAAACATTTTACTATTATGATTGTTTCAAATTCGCAAGTCATCTTTTTTCGTATTTCGTTAAATTTTTTTGGTTAAAATGCTTTTAAGGCTTTTTTAGAAAGCTCGGAAAAGAAATAAGATCTTAAATGAAACTAATTTTGAAAACAGATCTTTTTTGGAAAATCAGCTTTTTTTCCTAAAATGCCGCTTGTGGTGTTAGACAGCAGAGTAGCTATTTATGTGATTCCATTTTATGCTTTTGCCCTACACGGGGCTCGCCAGTCTATGGCGGCCCAAGGAATTCTAAAAAGAGTGAAATTACGATCGTCGTTTCACAAAAATAGATCATTGCGTCTATGGCATTGCAGAACATGTTCCAGACATGGATCGTAGTGTGAACGTGTATGACGCTGAAGTAACGTAGAACAAAAGATATCCACGATTATAGTTCTCTTAATAGAACTCTCCCTTTCCTTTAAACACCATTTAAAATAGAAAATGATCAGTTTTTGAAATCGGCAACTCACATGTTACAAACGCTAATTTCTTATAAAACGTATAACATCTTTTGGAATCAGTTACAAAAATACCTTCTGAACTATTTTACAAAATATGACATGATTTCCGGTTATTAGAATGTTGCAATACTTTACCACAACAACACTATTCTTTTTGTCCTCGTCCACTCGTAAAGGGAAATATTGTACAGCTCGATATGGTTATTGGTGACTCAATAAACAGCTTACACTAAAATACATTCAAGAAGTGGGATAAAACAAACAACTAAACAAAAATATGATTTTATTAACCAAAAAGGCGTACACCCAATTTTTAACGAAGTATTTCGTTTAACAATTTTGATATACTTTTAAAGGAACATCGAAAGTAATCAAACTTTGGTACCAATCCAAGATAAAGATTTATTAAAATATTTAACAATTCGGCCTGAAAAAAGTGTTTAAAAAATTGATTTCAAATTTTGGGCATGAATTACTTATTATATAGAAATGAGTTATTGGTAAAATTTTGGTACGAATTTAAGATGGCGGAACAAAATCACGGCCAAATAAAATTTGTATCGTGAAAAAATCACTCTCCTAATTTTCACATATCTTCTCGTTCTGGTGTCTCTGGAAGCTGACAATATGTTTTCCTAACTTCTTCGGTCTGTCTGTTTTCTCAATTTCGTGGGTCTGTTTGTCTGTCTGGCAGTTCGCAGACTTCAAATTTTGATCAAAAATTAAGGGGCACATGGGGATGACCCAAGAATCATAAACCACACAGGATAGTTACTTCTCGTAAGCGTAACGTTCGCAGTTTCTCGCCGACCGCAAAGTGAATGACCGGGTGAGTGACGTACTCCGGCCTTCTCAGTCTAAAGATTAAGTATTAGTTACATTCCTCTGTAATAGAAAATTGCCGCTTAAGCATTGTTTTTTTCAATATTCTTTAGTTTTTTCAAGTAGTAATAGGTCACACAAGTTTAAAAGTGTTGTTCGTGCATAGTGAAACGTAATTAGCCAAGGAAAGAATTAAAACTTCTTTTATAAACGATATATTTACTTCTGCAGAAGCCTGCATAACAAAAATCAAAGTCTGGGAATATGTGTGCTGTGTATAATTGCAAAAATAGTTACAAAAATCACTTGCCGGGTGTAACTTTTCATAGGTTTCCAAAATTAATCAATATGAAGAAATAGTGTGTACACCGGTGCAGTAGAAAAATGTTAGCTATAGATATATTTGTTTTTTTATTAATTTCTCAGTTGTGTTTTCTTTTAACATATAGCAAATATTTAATTTCAATTTTTGCTCTGGATTGTTGCCTTTTTAGTATTAATGCAAATCTCAACTTTGTTAATTAATCTAAAAGTTATTTATACTTAGGTATCAGAAGCTTCTGTAGTCATTGGGTTTTTGTTTCTATTTTCGTTGTATAAGTGGTTATATTAAGATATTTTTTGTAATCTCTAGAATACATTTTTTAATTTTTAAAAAAATATGTATGACAATCACAATTATTAAAAAATCGTAATATCATGTTTTTTGAGAATCACTTTACCTATTTGCTTTTTAAATTAATACATTTAGGTGCCCAACGATTTGGTGCACCCTGTCATAAAGGTACATAATATAAGAAAATTTCATGAATTAAGAAGGCACTCATAATAATATATTTTTGTCTTGACATAATGTTTAAATTATTTCCTAATCATTTATTTTTATGAGCAATTGACCATTGCTTATTGACTGAAATTCATATCGTAATGTTGTTCTTTTAGTTTAATATAAAATTTGTCGTAATCTGTTACATTAAAAATCAAAATAACAGCATCAAAATGCTAAACCATATTATCCTTCTATAGAAATAACGCACGAAACTTGTTTCGAGTGGGCCAGGCGACGTCACTGCAGCAAGGCTCGCTCGCGCTAAACTGCGTTGTTTAAGGTTCTTGGGGATGACCTGATAATATTTTCGTAAATATCCAATAATAAATAAATTACTACTAAAAAACTAATTATTCAATTTACCTTAAATTTTGCACAAAAATCAAGTGTTACATAGAAACGAATAGGTAATATTTTGGTGTGTATCTAAAGATAGCAAAAACCAAATAGCGACCTAATAAAATATGTAGAGAATCAGCCTGAAAAAGTACTTATTAGATTAATTTCAAATTCAATTCAAAACGACGCCGACGAATTTGGCTAAACATCCAGGAACCAAAATTTCTTATACTTGGCATTTTTTGATATAAACTAGTCTCCGTAATGTCAAAAAATGCCAAAAGCAGGATTTTTACGTAAGTAGAACAAAACTCATCATACGATAATCCAGTGGTGGCTCGTTGGGTTTAAGTTCTGGAGGGGAGGGTGCACCGGAACTTAACGACCAGTAATAGGTACCGAAAATTGCGTGACAAGATTTTTTATTGTTTTCTTGTACGTATCAAGATGAATGCTTGAAAATGCGGGTTTTATAAATTTTGTATACAGTGCGGCAGGTTAATGTCCCTCACTTTTATTTTTTAAACCAATTTAGATGAAAAATGAAAAGAAAAAAATTAAATTCAAAATAGGGTCGGGTTTTAAAAGTTTTTTTTACCCTTAATTCATTTTTAAAATATGGGTACAATAAAAGTATTAATAATAGAAAATAAACTCGATAATAAACCTTGGAATAACATTTTTAAAAACTGACTAAACTCGAGTATTTTACACCTCAAGTGATCCCTAATTCAAACATTAATTTAAAAGTGTGTGGGCTAAGTATACTATTTTACTAGTTACAGATTATTTTATAAAACAAAATAAAAAATAGACACAAAGTCTATGTCTCAGTCAAAAATAAGTTTATAAATCAAGAATATGTTACATGTTTCATCATTAGACCTAATATGAATATACATTAAAACGGAAAATTCGACGTCGATGTAAATTTTTTGATGAGATGCGACAGGTCAAAACGAAAAAAAAAGAAGAGATTGTTCAGGACGAACTTGACCAACTGTCGTAAAGTACATTAATAAAAAGAAGAAGAATTAGTGAAAATGACAGAAAAACTTGAAGGTTATACAAAATAAGGATATATATGACATTTCATTAACGCAGGTAAGAATGGAGCTCTGTTTAGATTTTGTTATTTTCATCTTTTCGAAAAGATCCAATTTCTTACCTTTATCGCATTCCTGAATTATATTTTTTACACTTTCGGATAAGGAAAAACGATATTTTTGAGGATAACAAATAATTTGCAAAGGCATATTTTGTATTAGAAATACTTGTTTTTGATGTTTTGTAACCAAGCTGAGATGTTTCTGGATCTTTGTCGAAAATTTTCCTACCTGATTGTCCTATGTAAACAGCAGGACACTCTCCACAATGAAGGGAATAAACTCCAGATTTCTCAAGATTATCTTTTTTGTCTTTGATGGTAACTATGTGTTGTTTTAAAGTATTGTTTGTTTTAAATGATATGGAGATATTAAATGACTTAAAAAATGTAGCTAAATGTAGAGATATATTTCCAAAATATGTTTAAATTCTGAATTTATTTGTATTAATTAGATTATTATATTTCAGGTCCAGTCCTCAATATTACATAATTGTGTAGTACATGTTACTTCCACTTCTAGCACAAGGTTCAAAGTAACCTAAAAATAAAAGAAATCCGGCCCTGCTCTCTCCTATCGGTCTCTCCCGCGCCAGTCGCAACGTTGTTTCATTGTGTTTCTTGTGCTTCGTGCGGAAGGTTCACGTTATTTTCTCCGGCGCACTCGCATTTTTATCACGAAATTCGTTACACACGATAATCGGTAAGTACTTAAATGATTTTTATACCTTTATTCTGAAGCTTTTGTTGAGCACTGTTCCCATAAGGACAGCTTGACTTAGTATTAGGTACTTCACATTTGCAGCGTTATTTTTAGCAATATGGGAAAATCTAGGAAACATAAACGTAAGAGGAGTCCCTCGTCTAGTGAATCCGATTCTAGCCGTAGGAATCGTGCAGATTCCAAAACCTTATTAAAAAGGCTGGAGAGGATAGAGTCCGAATTACGCCGCCAAGCTCGTAGCAGTCCGACACACCGTCGCCATGAGAGCAGACGGCGTTCTTTATCTTCCAGGCGTGCAGCCTCGGAAGATAGCGGCAACAGCGGCCATAAACGTCCGCGTCCCTCCGATACCGGTGACCGTAGAAGCGGCACGAGAGGGGAGGACTCAGCTGCTCAGTCGGCGTCGTTGCCACGTGCAGTGGTTGACGATGTCGATAGAATCGACGTTTCGCCAAGAAACTGTTTGAGTGTGCGTAACGCGCATTCTGATTCTGATACAGGGGACGAACGGGATACAGTTGACGATCATACGACTCATGACAGTCCGGACAGAGACGAACTCGTTGTCCACAATGACGTCATACTTCCATCACTACCTGATGAAGTGTTAAAAATCTTAGGGGACAACCCTGATAAAAATGAAAACAGCAACTTTATGCTACACGAGGAACTGTCTTCAAGATGGAAGACTATTTTAACCAATGGTCTAAAAAAGGTGGATTCTCAGAGTCTTCTCAGTACCTATGAAATTCCGGCAAATTTAATGTACTTGAGCCCCCCAAAACTAAACCCAGAAGTAAGGGCAGCATTGCCAAAGCAGATTATCTCCGCTGATGGCTCCTACGTAGAGATTCAAAATCACCTGGGTAAAGGCCTTTCGGCATTAGGAAAGGGCCTTTCGATAATATTAAATAATTTGGAAAAAATCCCCGAAGGAATCAAAAACGACCTTCTAACAAACTTATCCGACTCAGGTCGAATAATTTCCAATGTATTCCATCGTGTGTCTGTTGTACGAAAAAACCAGGTGGTTCCTAGTCTAAAGAATATGAAGGAACTCGCAGATAATACTACACCTTCTGAATTTTTATTTGGAAGTGACTTCAACGAAAAATTAAACTCAGTTAAAGCAATGGAAAGTCTTAGTAAAGAGTTAAAATTACCGAATACATCAAAACAGGCCTCATTTATTAGAAGGTCAAACAAAGGGGGGGGCAGTCAACGAAGAACCTCTTCTAACGTAAACTCGTCCATGCAAGGTCGAGTTTTAAACTCTCAATACCCGGGCCGTCGGTCGGGGGAGACGGGCCCATCAGAGAAGGGTCAGTCCTCCAAAATTTATCGCCGCCAGGAGAGCTACAGACAGAGTCAGTGGGGCAAACACAGGGACAAAACAAATTCAAATTGAAATAAATTCATTATTGAGTATAGGTGCAATAGAGCTGTGCAAGCCCCGCCCTGGTCAATTTGTCTCAAATATATTCCTAGCCGATAAGCCAAATGGTAAAAAACGTTTCATTATAAATTTAAAACAACTAAATAAACATGTTCTTGCGCCCCATTTCAAAATGGAAGATGCTAGGACGGCAGGAAAATTAATCCAACGTGGCAACTATGCAGCCACAATAGACCTCAAAGACGCCTATTTTTTGCTGCCCATACATAAAAATCATCGTAAATTTTTAAGATTCTATTTTAATGATAAACTTTATGAATTCACTTGCCTGCCTTTTGGATTAGCCTCGGCTCCATACACGTTCACTAAACTTATGAAACCCGTAATCCAAAGTTTACGCGCGAGCGGCATTTCATGCGTAAATTATTTGGATGATTTCCTTATTTTGGGAACATCTAAACAAGAATGCTCTCGAAACGTATATTTGGTGACGTCTCTGTTAAACTCTTTAGGCCTTATCATAAATATGCAAAAGAGTTCTATGACACCGAGTACTAAGTGCAAATTTCTGGGTTTCATTTTTGATTCTATACATATGTGTATAGAATTACCACTCGAAAAGCGCCAAAAAATTTTAAAATGGACCAAATATTTTATTAATCACAAAAGTTGTAAAATAATAAAGTTTGCTCAGTATCTCGGCTTATTAACATCTGCCTGTCCCGCCATTAAATATGGTTGGTTATACACCAAAAACTTAGAACGAGCTAAGTTTTTGGTTCTGACTTTTAATGCAGGCAATTATAATGCATCTATGCCTTTCTCTAATTCAACCATACGAGATCTAGAATGGTGGTTATTTCATATCCTTACATCTAAAAACGACCTAGAAAGAGATGAATATCATTTAGAAATTCATACTGATGCTAGTTTATCGGGTTGGGGCGCCTTCTGCCAGGGGGAAAGTGTTCACGGATGGTGGACAACCAAGGAAAAAATACATCATAAAAATTTTTTGGAGCTCCAAGCTATATTTCTCGGTCTGAGATGCTTTGTCAGCAATATCACTAACTGTAAAATTTTAATAAGGACAGATAATACTACAGCCCTGGCCTACATAAATAAAATGGGTAGCGTCCAACATCAGAAACTAAATTCTCTATCCAGAGACATATGGCAGTGGTGCGAGGCCAAAAACATTTGGATTTTCGCTTCTTATATTCCGTCCCATGAAAACTGGCAGGCAGATCCAGCGTCTCGTACTTTACATACCGAGACAGAATGGTCCCTAAACCAAGATATTTTTAAACTTATTACCAATCACTTTGGGGAACCAGATATCGATATATTTGCCTCATTATCCAATTATAAATGCGATCGATATATTTCATGGTTAAAAGATCCAGGGTCGGAATCAGTGGATGCTTTCACATCAAATTGGGAAAACTTAAATTTTTATGCGTTCCCGCCCTTCTCGTTAATCTTAAGGGTATTACGAAAAATTTTTTCTGACAAGGCAGAAGGTATCCTTGTGGTTCCCTATTGGCAATCACAGTCTTGGTTTCCACTATTCAAAAACATGATAGTAGGCGAACCTTTGTATTTTGGCCCTAACAATAATCTTTTAAATTGTCCTTTCAGCGGGAAAACACATCCTTTATCCAAAGACCTTATTCTGGTAGTAGCGAAACTATCAGGGAGGCCTTCCGAATAAAAGGAGTTCCAGATCACGCCCTGGATACAATGGTGGGATCACTAAGTGAAGCCACTATAAAGCAATACGGTACAACCTATAAGCTATGGTGGGAGTACTGTCAGGTAAAAAACATTTCACCCTTTCATTGTGATACACAGAATGTCATATCATTTTTTCAAATTATTTTGGACTCTACAAGAAATATTTTTGGATCCTTCAATTCACACCGCGCTGCTTTGTCCTTGATTTCTTCAGAAGACCTGGGAAAAAACTTACATATCAAACGTTTCTTAAAAGGAGTTTTTAGGATTAGACCACCTAAACCAAAATATGATACCACCTGGAATCCCCAGGTAGTACTCAGAGTATTAGAAAAATATTCCGATTCTAATTTAAAGGCCCTTTCTTGCAAGCTAGTAACTCTCTTGGCGCTAGCCACAGGACAAAGACTTCAGACAATTTCTCTCATTAAGTGTCCTAATATAACATTTTCTGATTCCGTCGTCACTATTTTAATCCCCGATTTAACAAAAACTTCAAGACCTAATTTTTGTCAACCTAGTTTGACGCTACCCTATTTTCTACAAAATCCGAAATTATGCGTAGCATCTTGCCTAGAAAAATACCTAAACCTCACTAAAAGCCTGAGGAAACCAAACTGCGACTCTCTCTTTATTACCTGTAATAAACCACATGGGATAGCATCGAAACAGACCCTAAGCAGGTGGGTAAAGAACACGCTGACAGAGGCGGGAGTGGATACCTCCACTTTTAAGGCGCACTCAACAAGGCATGCGTCGACATCGTCGGCATATAGAAAAGGCATCTCTTTAGATGTCATTAGGAAGACAGCAGGATGGAGTGAAGAATCTAGCACCTTCGCCAGATTTTATAATAGACCCCTAACCAAGCCAAATACCTTTTTGGAGACGATCTTAAATATAGATATATAACTTAGTTTTAGTTTTGTTAAGTATTATTACTTATTAGTCGTTCGAGTTTATATTCTTCTGTTTGCTTTCCTTAACATGATAATTTATGCCTTTTAAAGACATTTAAATTTCAAACCTAGGGATACCTATTCTTTCAGTGTTTAAAATCTGTATCAGTTTTAATTACTGTTTTACCTAACTGATCACATATATATGTGTGTATATATATAATATCATTATACACATTTTTTCCATTTTAGCAGTGTTTTCATCTACTTATTTTCATTTAGGAAGATTTTTGGCAACGATACTTTAAACATCTACACAATTATGTAATATTGAGGACTGGACCTGAAATATAATTTATCGATCAAAAGAACTCACCTGAAGTTCGATCGTAATTATATGAAGGTCCAGTCCGAAAATATTACTACCCCCCTCCTCCTTTATTTTCTAAATTTCCCGGTGGTTGCCAAAAAAGGAATACTTTAAACTAATGAAACAACGTTGCGACTGGCGCGGGAGAGACCGATAGGAGAGAGCAGGGCCGGATTTCTTTTATTTTTAGGTTACTTTGAACCTTGTGCTAGAAGTGGAAGTAACATGTACTACACAATTATGTAATATTTTCGGACTGGACCTTCATATAATTACGATCGAACTTCAGGTGAGTTCTTTTGATCGATAAATTATGTATTAAATTATAAGAGAGTTTATATTTGTTCATAAATTTGTAAAAAAGTTTGTTGAATGTTTTCATTGGGAAACAATTGTTTAAGGCCTTTTTTTGCCTTATTATATCTAATTCTTTAGTAAAAGCAGCTTGGAAAAGTGGTAGTATAAAAAGTGTGTACAAAAACGAATTAAAAAGTGCAAATTTGTGAGAAAATGGTCAGTGTAAACTGAATGATATTAGGAGGGTTTTCTATATACCTCAAAACTAATTTTATTACCATTTCTAATTAAAAGAAGTTTAGAAAAGGAAGTTAGCCATCAGTTTCACTCTCCATAATATTTTTTCGTGCAAAAAATTGATAGATTCTAAAAATTTTAAAAATTCTTGTTCACTACCCTTCCAAACAATACAAATATCATCCATGTACTACATATTTTACAAAGTACATAAACAAGGCTAATGAGTATCGAGAGCAAATAGGTAATTCAACTTTTCATTCCCATAAGAGATTCTTGAATTTGACTGACGTGTTGTTCAGTCTAGCGGAAGAACAAATATTGTGTTATCATCTTAAGTACAACAAAAACATTCTAAGGGCAAAAATAATAACTTTCTTAAACTCTAATAGTGAGGTTAAAAATAAAAACAAACATTTTAATAACGCTAACCTTAACAGTTTAAATGCAAAAATAAAAGATAATGATCTTTTGATTACTAAGGCAGATAACGGCTTAAATACCAACGAATTTCAATCTTTGTCAAGGGATCCCACTAATTCCTTTTTTACTAAAGTGAAACAAGTTGTGGATAAGACTCTTCTCACGCTTGAATATTTTAACATAACAAAAGAAAAGCTTTATTCAATGAACTTCACAACACCACTGTTATATGGTTTTCCAAAAATTGCCAAGGAGGGTACTCCAATTAGACCAGTGGTTTCTTTCATAAAATCGCCCTATTATCAATTTTTTTCTTGGTTTAATACTATTCTAAGAAAGGTCACTGAGTTTGAGAGTGAATATTCCACCAAAAATTCCTTAGATTTCGCCAACTACTTAAAAAACATATCCTTACCACGAAATGCTAGACCCTTTAGATGTTAAAAACCATTTCCCTAGCCTTCCACCAATTGAATGCATTAATTTAATAATAGATATTTTCGACAATATTCGGGCTTGGCAATGGGTTCTTGCCTTTTATCATTCTTAAGTGAAGTTTTTATAAAAACTACTAAAGAAAATATTGTATAGCTCGTTTTCAGAACATCTGGTAAGCTATAAAAGGTACGTGGATGATATTTGTACTGTTTGAAAAGGGAGTGAACAAGAATTGTTAAAATTTCTAGAATTTCTCAATCCTTTGTACGAAGAAATATTCTTCATTATGGAGAGTGAAACTGATGGCAAACTTCCTTTTCTGGACTTTCTGTTAATTAGAAATGAAAATAAAATTAGTTTTGGGGTCTAGTCTAATGCGGTCTTATCGTGTGGGTCCAAAGGTCACCAACATTATGAATCAAATCAGAAAACACAGTAAATATCAAAATGTTGTGTGATTCTTATATCGAGCTATTAAATCTCGATGGTCTATTTACAAATATACAGGGGGAAAGAAAATAGTTTTTTTTATTATATTACGCAATATTATTAAGATAGCGACTTAATATTATTTTATATATTAAATGCCGAGGGACTAAGAAAATGCGCTAAATATGTATTTGGTTGGCAAAAACAAAAATACACAAAATGGCAAGCGCCTTAATAAAGTTGGAAGGCGGTTTGAATCAGTGGAACAATCAGGATATGTTCTGTTCGAGGTTCTGTTTATACAGCCACTTAATGTAAGTGAGATTTTTTTCTCAATCACCAAAAATTATGAGCCCCGCTTGACCTAAAAATCTAACCACTTATACAGTGTCATTTATTTAAATGCGGGCCACCCCTGTGCAAAGAAAACCTGTTTTTTTTGTATTGTGACAACAAAAAAAATTTATTTTGCAAAAATATTGTACACTTTTGTTAAAAACACAAGATAATTATTTATTACTTCCCTCCTGAGATTTTTTCTGATCTTTACGTTTAAGGGTCCCTAGATGCCGGAAAACATGTTAACATAACTATATATATATATATATATATATATATATATATATATATATATATATATATATATATATATATATATATATATATATATATATATATACCGGGTGTCAACGATATCGTTTTACACGATGCCATTCAATTGCTTTTTGGGTTAGGATTTTTTTCTTTGGGTTAACGAAATATGGTATTAAGACACATATTTTTCATGAAAAAACAATTGAATATTACTGCCAGTTTTTCCGATATCAGAACCAAGTTAAGAATTTCAAATTGAACCCTGTATATTATTTTACATAGTTTGATAGAGCTTAGAATTACCTTTTCAATGACATATCACACGTTTTATTATTTTTCAAAATGGCGGACCAGGAAGCGCTTTTTCAAAATTCAATATGGCGGTCGTTTCCCGATACCGATGAAATTTTTGTTTAACAAATTATTAAAATATTTAACAAAATCGGGTTTTCAATGGATTTTAATCAAATTTAAAATCAAATTTTTAATTTATCACAAAATGGGATAAGTTTAATTTTTTCTCTAAAATGTGAACTTTTTCTTAAATTTTCTCAAAGATTTTAAATAGAAAGTTGTATTTATTAAATATTAGTATTAAAGTATATCTTATTAGCTACACGAAACCGCATAACAAGCCGTATTTTTGCTTTTTGTTTCAGAAAAAATTGACAAAACCTTGCCGATATACATTTTTCCTAATACATAACATGAAACAAACACACACACATATTATTAATCAGAAAATCCTGGAATATTTTTTATTGTTTATTGATAAGTAATTTTGTATTATTTTGACATTTTATGACTGTTGTCTTATTTTAGGAAAGCGAGAAAAAATCACAAGTAGTATTAATTTTATTTTACCGGTAGATACGGTGCAGTAACATGAAAGATGACTTAACTAAGATAAGTAGGCCTTGGAAACAATTGCATAGGGATGCCATTATAATTTTCATTAGATTTAACCAGAAACGTCAAAAGTACTGTTTTGTATCGACATTTCTGATAACTTTCGTTACATTTTTACACTGAGAAGTGGTTCTAGTTAGTTTTAAAAATAAATATTATGGTTTATTCAAGACAACATCAAATTGACATGCTCCTTATTTATGGGGAATGTCGCAAAAATTCAAGGGACACAGAGAGATTATACCAGGAACGCTTTCCGAATCGTGACGCTCCTTCACATGCATATTATCCTTGGCTAGTACAACATTTAAAAAATGAAAATAATGGTGGTGTCCATGCTAATGGCAATGATGGTTTCGTAGTATGTGAAGAAGTGGAAACAAACGTTTTAGCGTACATCGAGTATGACCGTACAGCTTCCCTTCGTGAATTAGGCAAACAGTGCAATACGCCCCATGAAAGCGCCAGAAAAATTTTAAAGAAACACGGGTTTAAATCGTTTAAGTATCAAATTCACCACCACCTATTTGAAAATTACTTCTAAAGACGACTTATTTATTGCAATTGGTTTTTAGATAATTATAGAATAAGTCCTGTGTTTCATCATAAGATTATTTTTTCGGACGAATCAAGGTTTACTAATCTAGGGATGTTTAATAGAAATAATTTTCGTTATTGGGCAAAGGAAAATCAAAGATTAGTAAGAGAAGGTGCCTTCCAGGAACGTTTTGGAGTTAATGTTTGGTTAGGCGTTGTAGGACTAAGCGTTATTGGTCCAATATTATTCCATCAGCCTTTAACTGGCGAGATGTATTTGGACTTTCTCGAAAATGAAATTGAACATTTTATAAATAATTTGCAGCAAAATGATGATTTAGTTTACCAACAAGATGGCGCCCCTGCTCATAATTCAAGAATTTTTGCAAATTCCTTGAATGAACGATTTGGTGAGAACTGGTTGGGAACCAATGGACCAATTCGATGGCCAGCGAGGTCGCCTGACCTAACCCCGCTTGATTTTTCCATTTGGGGTCACCTGAAAGAAAAAGTGTATGCAACTCCTGTAATATCGTTGGAAATGTTAGAAAATAGAATAAGACGAACCGTTGAGAGTATCTCAGAACAGCATTTACGAAACTTGCTCGCGGAAAATGTTGAGAGAGTTACACTATGCCAAGAACAAGGCGGACAGCGCATAGAACATTTAATTGAGTGACTTTTGTATTAATTGTAAAAGTTTGATTTTAAATTAGCATTAAACCCAATAAAAACCCCCATATTTGTTTATTATTTCTACCTATAATTCAAAAATATCTTCGGTGCTAGAAAATGGCCGCCATATTGAATTTTGAACAAAAGCTTCCTGGTCCTCCATTTCGAAAAAAAATCAACTTGTGATATGTCAATGTAAAGGGAATTCTAAGTTCTATCAAACTGTGTGAAAAAATATACAGGGTTCTTTTTAAACTTCTTGACTTAGGTCTAGATATTTCCGGAAAAACCGAAAGCTTACCGGTAAAATAAAATTAATACTACTTGTGAATTTTTCTCGATTTCCTAAAATAAGACAGCAAAAATCATAAAATGTCAAAATAATACAAAATTGCTTATCAATAAAAAATATTCCGAAATTTACTGATTAATAATATGTGTTTCATGTTATGAATTACGAAAAATGTATATCGGCAGAGTTTCGTCAATTTTTTCTCAAACAAAAAGCAAAAATACGGTTTGTTATGCGGTTTTGTTTTTGTTTTTTGTTTTTCTCAGTGTAAAAATGTAACGAAAGTTATCAGAAATGTCGATACAAAACAGTACTTTTGACGTTTCTGGTTAAATCTAATGAAAATTATAATGGCATCCCTATGCATTTGTTTCCAAGACCTACTTATCTTAGTTAAGTCATCTTTCATGTTACTGCACCGTATCTACTGGTAAAATAAAATTAATACTACTTGTGATTTTTTCTCGCTTTCCTAAAATAAGACAACAGTCACAAAATGTCAAAATAATACAAAATTACTTATCAATAAACAATAAAAAATATTCCAGGGTTTTCTGATTAATAATATATGTGTGTTTGTTTCATGTTATGTATTAGGAAAAATGTGTATCGGCAAGGTTTTGTCAATTTTTTCTGAAACAAAAAGCAAAAATACGGCTTGTTATGCGGTTTCGTGTAGCTAATAAGATATACTTTAATACTAATATTTAATAAATACAACTTTCTACTTAAAATCTTTGAGAAAATTTAAGAAAAAGTTCACATTTTAAAGAAAAAATTAAACTTATCCCATTTTGTGATAAATTAAAAATTTGATTTTAAATTTGATTAAAATCCATTGAAAACCCCATTTTATTTAATATTTTAATAATTTGTTAAATAAAATTTCATCGGTATCGGGAAACGACCGCCTTATTGAATTTTGAAAAAGCGCTTCCTGGTCCGCCATTTTGAAAATAAATATAACTTGTGATATGTCATTGAAAAGGTAATTCTAAGCTCTATCAAACTATGTAAAATAATATACAGGGTTCCATTTGAAATTCTTAACTTGGTTCTGATATCGGAAAAACTGGCAGTAATATTCAATTGTTTTTCATGAAAAACATGTGTCTTAATACCATATTTCGTTAACCCAAATATAAATATCCTAACCTAAGAAGCAAATGAATGGCATCGTGTAAAACGATATCGTTGACACCCGGTATATGTAATATATATATATATATATATATATATATATATATATATATATATATATATATATATATATATATATATATATATATATATATATATATATATATATATATATATATATATATATATATATATATATATATATATATATATATATATATATATATATATATATATATATATATATATATATATATATATATATATATATATATATATATATATATATATATATATATATATATATATATATATATATATATATATATATATATATATATATATATATATATATATATATATATATATATATATATATATATATATATATATATATATATATATATATATATATATATATATATATATATATATATATATATATATATATATATATATATATATATATATATATATATATATATATATATATATATATATATATATATATATATATATATATATATATATATATATATATATATATATATATACATATATATATATATATATATATATATATATATATATATATATATATATAGCCTGTATTTTTCGTTAGCCCCGAGCTTCTGGTGAAGCGATTTTACCGATTTTTATATATCAAATTTTGTCTTATAATTAATAAAAAAATTTACTTATTTTAAACACGCTTTAAAATTGGAAGAAGCATTCTATAATTATTTATTTATTGCCTACAAAATTACAATAAAAAAGTAGGCAAGAAAATGTTGCCAAACCTAATAAAAACATTTTTAAATTAAAATTCACTGGCTAATATCCAGGAGCCAGTGGCAAAAGCTCCGAGAATCGGTATAAGGAATATACAGAAGCTTGTGCATGAAAAAAAAAACATAATTCACTTCCGAAGAAGATTAAGAAATGTACACGAAAAAATCCAAAGGCAAAAGACTTAAATTACAATGCAAAAATGGATATTCATAATGCAATTTATGATTTATACACGTCAAAGACTAATATAATCCTTCAGAAACTTTTTAATATTATAGACTACAAAATATCATCATCACTTAAAAAGTCCTTATCTTCTGAGTCGTCCTCAAATGGCGCAATGATCATTGGTGCTATTTCGACATCTAGAACTCATTCTCGATTCCACCAATCCCATATTAATTTCTCCGTATGTTCCACAGATTTCTTCCAGTACTCCGGCGTAATATTATTTAATGAATCTTGCCAAACAATTTGCACTTCATTTGATGTAAGACCATCGTCGAGACCATCGTTCACGTGTTTTTCGTAATATGATTTTGCCCCAGCCCATATTAATTCTAATGCGTTAAACTGGCAATGTTATGGCTGCAGTCGTAAAACCTCATGTCCATTTTCCCGTAATATTTCATCTACGGCATATATTGTTGGTTTTTTAATAGATTTTGCCATTAAAAGAAGTTCTAGTTTCAGCATATTGGGTAAAGGATTTTGTTTTTGTTTTATTAGCCAGTCATAAATATCACTTTTCTTCCAGGATGAAGTAGGTTGTTTATTTAAGATTCTTGAATGATAAGATGCATTGCCCAGAATGATTAAAGATGGAGCATCTAAATTTGGAATCAGTTGTTCTTTTAACTACTTTTCAAACGCAGTTCATATTATCATGGTAGTCCATACTTTTGGATGTTGAGGAAAAGAGTAAACTTGTACCTGGGAGAAATCCTGTTGAAGAACCTGCATGCAAAATGATGAACCGTTTTCCCGTCCCACATCGCTTTTTTCTCTTGACACTTTTTACAGACTCGTCCTGCCAAGATTTCGAACCACTTCCGTTAGAAAATATCCAAGTGATGTCGTCTAAAAATACCACTTTTCTAAATTTTGAATTAACATTTTTCGTGTATTTCTTAAAAAACTGGATACGCTTACTTGCTATATGTGGAAACTCGCATAAAAATCTTCGATTACAGTCCTTTTTATATCGAAAACCCAACATTTTTATTAATTTTGACAACGATTTTAGTCCAATTTCCAATATGCCTCGATTTTTTAAAGCTTCTTTTAAAACTTGAAGGGTTATATTAGTTTTTGATGTGTATAAATCGTAAATTGCATTACGAACATCCATTTTTACATTGTCACTTAAGTCTTCTGTCTTTGGCTGTTTTCGTGTACATTTCTTAATCTTCTTCGAAAGTAAATTATGCTTTTTTTCATGCACAATTTTCTGCACAGTCCTTATACCGATTCCCAGAGCTTTTGCTACTGTCTCCTGTATATTGGCCGGTGAATTTTCATTTTCGTAATATTTTATTAGATTTAATACCATTTTTTTCACTTGTGGATGCAAAAAACCCGAAAATTGTTTTCTATTACTCATTTTGTCACTGACTTGTCAATCTGACTTTGAAGTGACATGGCTCAAAGATTTTTGCAACTGCTTGTATTTATATGTTTATCCTCTTTTTTCATATGAAAATATGAATAATAGAAAAAATAGGTCTATCTAATTGATCTTCCGGATTTTATGCGGAGGATATGATTACACGTAGTAAAAGAAAAACAAACTTAAAAAGTTTGTCGTTGATAAATCATACGACCCGCACGATAACACTGCTTTTGACTATATATAGAAAACCCTTCTGTACTCATACTCATATTCTTTATTGTCAAACAATTACAATAAATAGTGACAAAGCAACGTCAAAAACAAAATTTAGGTACTACAATCTAGTCTAATGACAAAAACTGCAGATACAATAGTATAATATAGTATAAATAATAAAAACAATATATCAAATATAACTTTTGAAAACTTAAGATTACACTGAGAACAATTTGTTGTATGTCATATGGCAACAACCTAAACACCGAGTTGTGAATTGTGAGCTGGAATACTAAACTGATCTCTGTTTCTGGTTACAACAAACATAGTCTCAGAATAACCATCTGCATTTATAGAAAATAAGTGTGGGTGTCCTTTAATAAAACTTACTAAAGATAAGAAATACAGGGAAGGTAGTGTCAGTACCCTGAATTTGCCACAAAAAGACCTACATTATGTTCTGCAACCTGAAAATGCATCGAATAATACATTTCTGACATCTGAAGATGGTTTGATCATTTTTGGATGAACCCCAAAATAAAATTCCATAGACAATGGCTGACTGTATGCTTGCAAAATAAAACGTTCTTATAGTCTTCAGAAATAATTGTTCATTAAGTCTGCGTATGAGACCACATAGGCTGTTTAGTTTTAAAGTTAAATTATTGGTGTGACAATTCGAACCCACAGAAGCATACAACTTTCAACAAGTTGTACACCTAGAAACTTTAAACTCTGTACCACTGGGACAGATTTAGGATCCAGTTTTACATATATACAATGTAAAGGAGTGGAAGCCTTATAAAATTCCAGCCAGCCAGTCTTGCCGCCATTTAAGTTGAGATTATTCTCCAGACACCATCCACTTACCTGCTCAGCTGCACGTGAATAGTCCTGTGTGAGGCCCCCCAAGAGATCACCTAACAATATCACAGATGTATCATCTGCATACTGACAAGTAACCCCAGAATGCACCCCATCCCCAAGACTATTCACATAAAGCAAGAAAAGGAGCGGGCCCAGAATAGATCCCTGTAGAACATCCTGGTGGAGTTCTGTTGGTTGAGAAAAATAATTCACGCCATTTCTATTTATACAGACAACTTAGGCCCTGTGGGTTAAGTAGGATTTTATAAGGGATGAAGCTGTACCACAAATGCCATAACCCTGAGGCTTTTGAACAAGCAAGTCATGGTTTATTGTATTGAAGGCTATAGTATAGTCTTGAGAAATCTGGAGTTTATTCCCTTCATTGTGGAGAGTGTCCTGCTGTTTACGTGGGATAATCAGGTAGAACAAATTCGACAAGGACCCAGGAACACCTCAGCTTGGTTACAAAACATTAAAATACAGATATTTCTAATACAAAATCTGCATTCAAATCATTTGTTATTCTCAAAACATCGTTTTTCCGTATCTGAAAATGTAAATATAATTCACGAATGAGATAAAAGTAAGAAGTTGGATCTTCTGGAAATATGGAAATAAGAAAAGCTAAAAAGAACCCATCCCTACCTGCGTTAATGATATGTTTAATTTTGAGCCTCATTTGATATTTAACAATATTTCAAAAGAATAACTGTAATATATTCTTATTTTGTGTAACCTTAAAGTTCTCTCTTTTCTTACTTTCCTTTCAATATGGAGTCGGCTGCCTCTTTTTTGCTTTCAGCGCCATTCTCCAGCCCAATAAGTAACGACGACGGGTTAATAAGCAAAATGCTGTCCGTAGATCGTTGAACGGTACTATTCCTTTGTAAAACCCTTCTAATGCATCTTGGTTTCCACTAGATGCCCCTTGAGAGTCATACTGGTCTCATGAGATGACCTTTTCTTTCAAGCCATCCCCTTACCCCTCCCACTCCCGCCACATAGCGGCCATTACGCTAATATTCTATGTAGAACTGCATCAGACGAACGGGATAGAATGCATGAACAACTAGGCCTCATACGTTCACGTTAAAAACACAGAGGTTTACCTTCGACGAGGCGATTCGGAAGTCTCCCAACGTTCAAGTTTTTTCTGTTTTTTCTTTCATTAATTCTTCTTCTTTTTATTAATTTAGCACTGTACTTTACGACAGTTAGTCAAGTTCGTTCTGAACAATCGTAGCGTAGCCTTGTTTTGCATTGCATTGTTTCTTTGTTTGGTTATGTTTGTTTTATGTACTTTGTAAAATGTGTATTGTTTATGGTAAAGTTATATATTATTCAATTGCATTTTCCGGTCACAACAAAAATTTAACGAACCTTGTTTATTCTTCGATATTTTCAATAAGTCACCAATTTAAGCAAATCGCCGCAAGTGGCGCCACAGCCTGTATGTTTCAACGCAAATGGGCCGAGCCAGAGAGCCAAAAATAGAATATGATACTTAGCCCGTAGACGCTAATCGACAAAAGTATTCAGTATAGTCTTGTTGTTTCAGTTTCAAGAAATGTACTAAAACATGATGGAAAAAAGTAGTAAAAATACTAGAAAACTGCTTTTTTAGTATATTTGTGCTAACTTTTTTTATATTAAAATATATTTCATATTGTGGTGCACATAAGTGCAAAAACAGCTATTTTCAGTTAGGTATTCAATAAAAACAGTTCATCAAAAACACTGAATTGAACTGAAAAGAATTGCTGTTGGTTGTAACATTTTTTTACTGTATATAAAAGAAAAAACATTTTTTTAATTTTTTAAATAAAATGCTATAATTTAAAAAACAAATAATAATGTATACTGGATATATGTATTCAGATTAGCCGCCAGAAGGCTTGCAAAAAATATTTCACAGCTTTATTTTTAAAGCAATTTGCAAAAAGATGCTGCATATAAATAAAAATAGATAGATTAGATAAAGGTATCGAAACTTAATCGATAGTAGAGAGTGGGCAAAAATGAGCAAAAAGGAAAGTTCGTTTCGTGGAATTCTAGATCTAGAAGAATACTTAATTATCAACGCATGTCTCGTATTCCAACTATTCATACATGCGTGTGTTTATAAACGGTGCAGAGCTATGCGCGCATCTGCAATGTTAAAAAAAGATAAACGAATGGTTTGAATTATGAACGGGCCGCTATACCCAGTCGCATTTCAAAGCAGCGAATTTTTATTTTTTACTTTCTAAAATTATTTTTCTGCTATATGACATTTTGTTGCAATAAAAAAAAGTACTAGATTTTGATCAGTACGTACTAAATTACTGGATCAGAATAAAAAGTACTAGACCTAGTACAAATGTACTAACTGCAACAACATTGAATTAGTCGGGTCACCTCGGGTGCCAATCGCCGTGGTGCTACCGCTGCCCATAATATTCGCTGTTGCCATTGCGTTATATTTTTCCAGAGGGGCATGGCAATACAGCCTTACACGATTGAGGTCACATGGTGACAAGTTCTCCAGCCGCCTGTGTTGATAATTATTGTATTGCGGATTTATTTATGTTTTGCTATTGCTTGTTAAGAAAAAAGATCTTTATTGAATTTGTGTTACACAAAACTAGATTAAAAATTAATACAATGGTGTATTTCGCAGTGCCATAGTACAAGCTATTATAATAAAAAAAAACAAACATTTCGAGCATCCGGTTTTTTCTAAAGTACAAGTTTGTGCGATACTGACTTGCAAGTATTATCATCAACATAATTGTAATATTAAAAGTTCAATGAAAGTATGAAAAATTAAGAAAATAAATCATAGTTTGGCAACAACGCAATCGATTTTAAAAATATTTTGAATATATAGAAACAATAAATAGATGCATCAATTCGCAGTAAAACATAGAGTATTTCAAAAATTTGAGAAAAATTTAAATTAATTTAACAAAATTTGGACCAAACTGACAGACAGACCAACAAACAGACAGACAGACTGACGGAATTGAGAAAACATGTTTTTCGGCATCTAGGGACCCCGAAATTTAAAGATCTGAAAAGATCTCGGAGAGTGATTTTTTTCACGATTACAATACTTTCCTTTTACGAGGGAAGTAATAAACTTAGAAATAAAGATCATTGCTGGTTAGGTAATTGTCGCAAAAGTTTTTTTTAATAGGCATTTTTGCATAACGTCTTAGGTCGGACTGCACTATGATTCCGAAAAATAGAAGTCAAGTGTTTTTTTTGTTACAAACGCAAAATATATTTTTGATATTTAAAAATTATTTTAACTGCGTAATATTTTATTATTAACTTTTATTTGTTTTAGTAACCCATAAAAAATTGTTTTGCTTTACCTAAAAAGTTTCTTGTTCTGGTCACACGGATTGACTGACTAAGGCATTGCGAACGTATATATATATATATATATATATATATATATATATATATATATATATATATATATATATATATATATTACATTAATAAGTCAATTTTTATCCCATTCTTTTCTTCAACATTTTGCTGTCTAATGCATGACCTAGAGCACTATATATTCTATTATAGTTTCACTGCTAGCTGCAACTGGCAGTTTTAAAACCCTATTAGTCAAATTCTGGTGTGTCTGCGATTAAGGTGATTTATTAAATTGCTCTTTTGGAACACCACTGTACCGAGAGCTATTTCAGAGACGCGCTCGTAAATAATGCACTTAATGAAAAATGTTTTATTTATATTAGGATAAAATTAATGTATCGTATATGGAAGTTTCATGGACAATGTAAAACATATATACTGGCCATTAAAATGAAAAACTACATCTACTAGGCACTCTTTAACAAACTCTCCCTCACTTCGATGTTTTCGTTATTTTGGAACTAACTATAAAACTAGCTTTAACAACACTGTTTAGATTTGATCTTTGTGATTGGAACATTTGTTGCTGTTTTCCTAAATCGGTAATGAGTTTTTTAATTTTATCCATTCTTAGCTAGCCCGTAAGTAAATTATAGTGAGCGAAATGCTTGCTGGAGTAATGCCGCTTCAAATTGTATTCGTTTAAAACAGAAATTGTTTCATTGCACAAAAACACATAGGTTTACCACCGTGCATGATAAAAAATTCTTCCTCAGTCCATTTGTTTTGGAATTGACGACATGCTGTGTCCACTTTCCGCTTTTTTAAACCAGACATCTTGACAGATTTTTTTTCATCTGAGCTGAATTTGCTTGAATATTTTCCGCGTCTTTTCTTATTAGTTGTTAAGAAGTAATGAGTTGACACGAGCACTGAGCGGTTTATATATTACCTGCAATAAGCAACTACTCGGTTGATAAAAATTAATATCTGGTTATATTAATATTAATACTGAGCCTTAATACTAAGAAATACTTTTTATATCTAATGGCAAAAAAAATGTCCTTACAAAAGAATTTTTTTTTCAGGAACCCACATTTATAAGTATCCAAGATGCCCGCCACAGCAGACCCCCACATTCAAAACGGAATTAAAATAAGCGACGCTGTAGTTATGACTGGCATCTCAGGTCGTCTGCCAGAGAGCAGCTCTATCGAAGAATCCAAGCAACAGCTCTTCGATGGGGTTGACTGGGTTACAGATGACGAAAGAGGTGGCCGTCTGGGTTCTACGGGAAAAATAAAAGATTTGACCAGATTCGATGCGACCTTTTTCGGTGTCCACGCGAAGCAAGCCCACGTTATGGACCTCCAGCTTAGGATGCTTTTGGAATTGACCCATGAGGCTATTGTAGATGCTGGTGAGTATTTTATTAATTAATAAAATAGAATAGAATAGCATCTATTACTCCAAAAATTCATTTGTCTTGAGAATTAGTTATGTTTGATCAAGAGTACTTATTTTGTTTTTCTGGTTCCTCACTTTAATCCTTTATTTTTTTCGAATCCCATCGCTATTTAATTTTAATTGCCGTTTTTCTCATTATAATTACAAATCATGAAATGCGTTTTTTGTCATCCTCGCCCATGCTTTTTGGTAATGTTATCAAATAAACAAATTCGAAGATGAGGACAGAATTACATATAAATAAAACCTCTAAAAGTCAGTCAGGCAACTGTTTTACAAAACTAAAATCGTATGGGATATACATTGCACAAACAAGCTAAAATCTCGGAAATCGGTTGAAGGTTCATTAATATAACAAAAAAAATTAGACTGCTTTGACAAAGCATCAAATCCAGAAAAAAACACAAATTTAATATTAAGAGAATCAAATTTTTAAAAAACGGAAAAACAGGGTGACCCAACAGCAAGTTATGACAGTTAACTTAATTTTTTTAAATCGAATGTCCATTTTTTATTTTATTCTTCTATTTTCGGATTCTACGGAAAATTTAGATCACATTTTCATCATATCATTCTATCTCTAAATTAATATATTAGAAAATTAAAATATTTTGACATAAACTAATTTTTTGTCCTAAGCCATATATTATTACAAAAAAATTAAAATGAAATAGCATGATATTGTTTCAGTATGGCAGAGTCATACAATGCAAGTCTAGGCAGGGCAGCATAATAAGTTGTTTGAAGGTGGTAGACAATGAAGAATGATCACTAAACTCGTTCTCTTGGACTTTCGAGTGATAACTATCTCCATTCGTTTGCAAGTGTAAATTAAATATTAACTCTAAAGCATTGGCTTATATACTAGCAGTGGAGGCTCGTGGTGAATTATATTGGGAGGTCAATAACAAATTTAAAAATAGGCTATCGAAGAGTTCAAGCAACAGCTCTTCGATGGGGTTGACTGGGTTACAGACGACGAAAGGAGGTGGCCGTCTGGGTTATACGGATTGCCCACAAAATGCTGAAAAATAAAAGATTTGACCAGATTCGATGCGACTTTTTTCGGTGTCCACGCGAAGCAAACCCACGTTATGGACCTCCAGCTTAGGATGCTTTTGGAATTGACCTATGAGGCTATTGTAGATGCTGGTGAGTATTTTATTAATTAATAGAATAGAATAGAATAGCATCTATTACCACAAAAATTCATTTGTCCTGAGAATTAGTTATGTGTGATCAAGAGTACTTATTTTGTTTTCCTGGTTTCTTACTTTAATCCGACGTTTTGAACCGTTTACACGTTAATTAACAAAATGCTAAGGCTCTATACATTTAAAAGTTTGTGATTTGTATACAGTGAGGACGAAAATGGTTGGAATAAATTAAATTTATAATCAGGTATATTTTTCTCGAGAAAACGCTCGGACCCGTCGATATTTAATTTTAATTGCCGTTTTTCTCATTATAATTTCACGTATACAGGATGACCCAAAAGCAAGTTATGACAGTTAACTTAATTTTTTTAAATCGAATGTCCCATTTTTTATTTTATTCTTCTATTTTCGGATTCTACGGAAAATTTAGATCGCATTTCATGTAACATAATTTACATGTCTCTAAATTAATACATTAGAGAATTAAAATATTTTGACATAAACTAATTTTTAGTCCTAGAGCACATATTATTACATAAAAATAAAAATGAAATAGCATGATATTGTTGCAGTATGGCAGAGACATACGAAGCAAGTCTAGGCAGGGCAGCATAATAAGTTGTTTGAAGGTGGTAGACTCGTTCTCTTGGACTTTCGAGTGATAACTATCTCCATTCGTTTTTAAGTGTAAATTAAATATTAACTCTAAAGCATGGGCTTATATACTAGCAGTGGAGGCTCGTGGTGAATTATATTGAGAGGTCAATAACAAATTTAAAAATAGGCATACTTAAAATAAAAATAAATATCTTATCTTTAAATTGAGCTTTAAATTCTCTTGAAGTTTAGATCTACGCTTCGTTCTTTAGAAAAATGCTGAATGACACGTTCGTTAAAATTGCACGGACATTCCTTTTATAAACGATTTCTCGATACTTAACATTGCTAAAGCGAATAGTCTATCTTAGTCCAACTACTCAACAAAATTTATAAGCCCTCGAAAAACTCCTAGATTTTCAGACAAAGCCGTTTCATCAAGGCCACGTAGTGCCAGCTCGAATGCCACACAAAATTTTACACAATCTATAATTTGGTTTAAAATATAAGGACTTTTGGATACATTTTCATTAAAATCTCTAAGGGAACAAGCAAGAAATCTTCAGGTATAACTTAACGCTACACATAACGTCCAAATAAGGGTATCCACTGTAAGAAGACGACTTGCAGAACAGAATTTAAGATTCCGAATTCCAGCAAGAGGGCCGAGGTTAAACGCAAACCATCTTAGAGCGAAACTGCAATTCGCCAGAGAGCATGTAAACTGGAATCTTGATGATTGGTAGAGAGTCTTGTTCACGGACGAGTCGAGGTTTTGTTTGTACAGCTCCGACCGACGCGTACGAGTACTACGCAGGCCAAATGAGCGTTATTCACAGCGTAACATTCGTCGAACTACGCTATTTAATGGAGGTTCTGTAATGATTTGGAGAGGAATTTCTTTGACTGCACGAACAGAACTTATTTCTTTACGTGGTGGTCCATTAAACAGTGAACGGTACATTACTTACATCTTATCCGAACATATTGTTCCTTTTGCTCCTTACATAGGGCAACATTTCTTGTTAATGCTCTACAATGCAAGACTCCACGTCGCTCGTATAGTGCAAGAGTATTTACATGAGTTGGGTATCGAGACTCTGGACTGGCCTGCAAATAGTCTAGACCTCAACTCTATTGAACATTTGTGGGACATCATAGACAGACAACTTAGAAACCATCCGCCCTTATCAGCCTCTCTTGACGAGATTCAAAATTTTATCACAAATTTATGGAACGACATTGATCAAGAGCAGATTAGACGCCTTGTGTCTAGTATGAGTCGTCGATGTGAAGCCGTTATTCAGAGTAGAGACGGAAACACGCGATATTGATATTCTCAATTTTTTTCTAATTTTGTCCTTGCCACCAATATTGTTATAATTGTTATTTTTAAGTTGTTAAATTGTTAAAATAAACTAGTTCGCTTTAATCTTTTACTCTGTATTTCATTTAAAAATAGAGATATTGACATGAAACAAAAACCAAATTGTTAAGAAAATATGGAGCTATAATTTGCATCAAGCGTATACCCGCTGTTAGGGCTGAAACGATCTACAGGGTGTTTCAAATATTCTGGATAAAAATTACTCTCATTGTTGGCCCCTGTATATGCTCAAAACTAAAACTTTAATAAAAGCTCCTAAAACTACATTAAAAAAAAAAATCATCAAAATCCGTTCAGCGGTTCGCAAGAAAATCCACATTGAAATGCTGTGCAATTTATAATGATGCGTTAATTTTGACGCGTAGTGTATTATAAAAAACAGTATACAAATCAATTTTTATCGATTAAAAATGTCCGAAACAATATCGAGTTGGAATATCGACCGCGCGATCTGTGAACTCCGCATGCCGACGTAAAACCGCGACCGATCGATCGAATTATGAGAAGAGACCGGCTGATGACCAAATCGCGATTACATATTCCATTTGCTATCACGTTCGGCTGCCGCTCGGTAGCTGTGAAATCTTTCGGGTACTTTCGTCAGGCTTTAAGGTAATCGAGGCAATTCGGACTGGCCAGCCTAGCTTAGTATAGCGAATTTTATTATGCCTAAGGAACGCAACGAGATCGCCGCGCTCGGTTAATATGAATTTAATTTTTCTCATTTTTTATTACAACTATTAGAAATATTTTATTTTCTGGGGGGATCATTCACCAAATGACTCTATGGAAGAGCCACAACTGTATACTAGTAGTGTGCGATGATGCGCGAAGTCACCTGATTACCTGAACCATAAATTTTAAGGAGATCAGTTTGAGCTAGTAGCGGTTTCCATAGGTTTGGATATCGACGCTAGGCATACTGAAAATACCTTGATCCCTTTCTATAAGAGCTGATTCCATGAACTTTCACTACTCCCTATTTTAACAAATGAAAACCGCTTCTTGCTCAAACTAACCTCCTTAAACTTTACGGTTCAGGTTACCACGGAGCGGAGACTTCACGGATCACCACACACCCCATTTTATTCCATCAAATTGGATGTTTAGCACAATTTTACCATACCAATATACCATCCGTACACAATTTCGGAGGATGATCTTTTCAGGATTACAATGCTTCCTTCTTACAAGGCAGGTAAAAGCTATTGTTTAAATCAGTGACGGCTCCTCAGGGTCGGCCAGGCCGTACCAGAAAATACACAGGGAAAATTCTCTTTTTAAAAAAGTAGGTAAATATTTTTCAAAACATCCTAAAAACGCACAAGACCAAAATGAGGTTTATTATTTTCAGGGCACATAGCAAAATAGGTAGGTATCCCTATTATCGTTGCTTGACTAACGTACAAATAGCGCTATTATCGGCAGTCCGTGGGTCATCGTCCACAGATTTTCTAACATATTTATTATAGACGGTGGCTCGGCCAGCCGATTTCATCATCTCACATGCTAGACTTCAGCTACTAATTCACGCGGTACGTAGTACGTTCGCATACACCCCCATGCCTAAATAAATAAAAAGAATTCCTTGTCTATGTCCTCATACTATAACGTTCGTCGTAGCTTATATCACCCAACACCGGCCCGTCTCGATGTGGCCGTATCTCCAGGATTTTTCCCAAGTGAATACTATCATTTTTCAGGTATTAATTGTAATTATTATAAAATGATACTACTTATTTTTAAATGAATTTGTTAGTATTCTTTACATTATTCATGACTAATGATGGTTAATATATTATATTAGTAATTTTCGCTCCATGTTACATGTTTAAATGTGGTGACGAAATTTGAAGGGAATATTTTAAAATATCATTTGCAATTAGTTTTATATGTCGGCCGGCCTTATCGTGATTCTTGCTGGACAGTATACTTCTTTGGTTGTGTATGTAGCTTTCACTATGGCATCTATTTTATTTTCCCCTTTTATATATATATATATATATATATATATATATATATATATATATATATATATATATATATATATATTTATTTATTAAAAGATTTTGGCGTCAGATGAAGCTTGTTTTACCATAGCCGGCATGTTCAATAGAATGAATAAACACGTTTGGGCAACAAGAAATCCTCATACAATAAAAGAACGAAGGAAGCAAGGTTGGAAGTCGTTTCATGTGTGGTGCGGCGTTTTGAGAGACCAAATTATTGGTTCAATTTTTTTTTAGGGTATTTTAACAGGTGAACGGTATTTAAATTTATTAAATAACGAGTAGAACACCATCTGGAGCAGCTTCCTATAAATACTTATAATCAAATAATTTGGCATCAAGATGGAGCACCACCTCACAACATACGATATGTCACAAACTTTTTAAACGCTCGACATGGTAAACATTAGAATATTCATTGGCCAGCCAATAGTCCGGACCTTACACCATTGGATAATTGTGGGGATATTTAAAAGATAAAGGTTGCCTTAATAAAACGGACAACATAGATGAATTGCGGCAAAAAATAGAGCAAGAAATTTCAATTTTATGGAATGTGCCATTTTCATTACCAATGCTTACAAGATACATGCAATAATTATTGCATATTTTTTCAGCTAATTCTCTGAAATTTAAAATACGAAAAATAAAACGACCACCAAAGTAATGAAATTTGGCTAACTGTAGACACGTGTTTCCCAAAAAAAATTCATTCTCTACTATATACTAGTTCTTGCCGCATTAATATTTTCCAACTTTTGATTTACTACTCTTGGGTTTTGAGTTTCGCCACAGGTGGCTATATGCTGCTCAGTAGTAATAGAGTATCAAGCCTGGAGAAAATTTCGGATGTTCTCTTGGTAACCACAAATGTCGGTTTGGCTCCTTTTGGTGACTCTGGTGTGGTTTTGTTGTATTCATTTTGGCGCTAGTTGAACTCGTCTTTCAACTAGTTGACTGAACTGATGAAGACCTTAAGTCAGAAACACGTGTCTATAGTAAGCCAAATTTCATTGTTTAGCGTTCATCGCAAAAAAAGAAAATATATATATATATATATATATATATATATATATATATATATATATATATATGATGTAACTTTACGTTAATGACGGCAAATAAAGAAGATATACAGTCTAATTTGTAAATTTTATCCGAAGATACTCTGTCTCGAAACAACTGTGATGATACAGTAAAATATAGTAGAAACCAAAATTAGAATGTTATTTTGAAACTATTGTATATAATTTTATATACGACACATTTTGGTATTGTCCCCGTATTTTTTCTTTAGTTCTCATAGAAGCATTTAACAAAGACAAAGAAGCGTTATTCATAAAGAAGATACTAGAGTATTGATAAACAAATCACTACATTATCCTTCCCAAAATAATTAAATCGTAATAACGATTAGCTACCGCAAAAGCGACCGAAATTACTATTTTTACTAAGATTTCTTTGAAAATTTAAAGCTTTCTTGGGCATATTTTTTGCCAGTACCTGGTAATCTTTTTTAGCTTGAACTTAAGACCTATCAAATAAGTGAGGATTTGGAAACGTTTCCCTCTTGCGCCGAACATGAGCACCAGTCAAAACAATTGAAGACTAACATATTTAATTAGTAATAATAACAGTATCTGATTCGATTCTCAAGAAAATTTACATATTATTGAATGAACAGAAACTAAATAAGTCTAAAAACTAGAAAGCACTATTTAAAACAAATGTGCTACCAGCTCGATTTCATTTGGTAAGTTGCATAGAAGCCTTGAGAAGCAATTCTGCTCTCAAAACTAAAATAATACTAACATGCACAGTGTTGCCACTTGAGGAAATTAAAATATCCCATAGGCCTACTTAAGATGTCCCATATTTTTTAAAAAGTAAAAAATCCCATTTTTATTTCCTGTTTATCTGTATTTTAATGCCCTTTTCTGTCTACTAATAATACAGAAACGATTTACATTGTAGGGTATATAAATTGTATTACCTTTTGAAATCAGCTACGTATGTCGGGAATAGTAATAATAATTTACTGTTTTTTTGAAGTAATATTTAAACTATATTACTTAAATGGCCAGGCACCCAAATGAGGCTAACCCTATGGACTCACACAGCCTCTCTAGGGCTCTCCTGCATTCAAGTGTTAGAAGCGAATTGCGGCTGTTCGAGGACAGAGCCTTAATCGCGGCTTATATAGATATGCTTGTCGTGATATCCTCTGGAAAAGTTTTCCAGTACGCTTGCTGTAATCTCAGCCTGATATACAGTCGCATACCGTCCAAGAGCAAGACTAATTCTTGCCCTGGGTCTCTCTCCATAGATTTCCGCCCCAGATTCCTCCTTCATTAGAGAGTCGTCTGTAAACCAGACAAGGCCCTCCGGTTTGAGGAACGACGGGGAAGAATCCCTCCTCCATTATTATTTCTCAGGAACAATTACACTAAACCTTTTAGAGGCAATTGAGACCGGAATAATGGCATATCTCCTGACTAGGAAAGGGTCTCATCTGGTCAATTCAGTCCAGATTCGCGTAGGCCAAAAACAAGTAGCCAGACTTTTTAGTTTTCTTTACAAAACCTCCTCCTCTTATATTCAAGATTTGATACAGTTATGTGTATTCGTTCCGGACTAGCACCAGGTTTGTCAATAAAATAATCTATAAAGCATATACAAATAAGTAATAATAAATTACTAATGCTAATATTCTGATTTATTAGAGAAGAGTAATTAACGGGCGGACTGAGAACTGAAGGGCTTGCAGAATATGCATATGAATGATTGGAGAGTTCCCGCTTGCAAATAAAATTCTCGTAATCATTTTCATTATAAGTATCTCACTCGCCACTAGTTTAACTAAATTGTGCGGAATTCTGACCGCGATTTAATGTCAATTTTAAATATTATAACAAAATGACCAATACTTTATCTATGATTTAAAAAGTCCTGCGAATTAAGCTGAATTAACCCAAATATCCCTTTGTCTCCCAGGCTTCAAATCCCACGAATCGGGATATATCCCTCCAGGAGGCAACAGACGTAAGCTTGGTTATAAGGGGGTTAATTTTGGGGATTGTGCACTAATTATCAAACTTTACAGCTACTACTTTATCTAAACAATCTTACTTAAGAAAGAGGCCCAAATAATAACAATTAAAGCTGCAAGTATTATTTGAACGAGTGTTTGAATCTCTCTCTACGTTTTGTCCACCACGTATATGACAAGAACTACATATTATTTGATTGTCTGAAAGGGAGAGATAACTTATTTAATAACACTTGCCGACAAAAAAAAATTTTTTTGTTGTAACACAAATCGAAATAGCATAATCTAATAGATTCCAAATACGAAAATGACAAATAGAAAGTTGTATGTTTTATTGACTATATTTACAGTTTTCGCCTATTAAACATACTATACATCTAAGAGAAAAGCAAACAAGGAAAATATTAACTTAAAACACTAATTAAACTTTATTTTTTCCGTTTATGAGGTATCCTATCTTCTCTCTTCAAAACCCAACAGTAGTCACCCACCATGGCTGGATCCCATCGTCCTTGGTACCGAATTTCTATTGTTATGCTCTGAGTTCCTGCCTGGTAAGCTTTTGCGTAAAATTGACATCGTCCAGCAATTTTCTTGATTTCTGATTGACCCAATAAAAATGCCTTCTTTTAATTTGACATCACTTAACTGGGGAAAGACTTGTGTTAGATATTTAAATCCATCACCATCTTTATTCAAAGCCTTCACAAAATTTCTCATCAGCCCAAGTGAAGGGGAGGCAAAAGGACATTTTTGGGATCAACAAGAGGTATAAATTTAACATTTTGGGATCCCGGTTGAAATTCACTTCTTTCTGGCCAAATTTTTGTTATATAATGTTGATTTATTGCACGACTGTCCCAAAAACAAAGAAAACAGAAGTAAATCCCCCCTGAAGCCCCACTAAAATCGCTACAACTTTTAAGTCCCACGTATCTGCCATTTATACCCGTTGTAGTTTATTTTATCCAAAATCGTGCGCATATTTTCATAATTTTCTTTCATTGCAACTGAATGGGCAACTGGTATACGAGCAGAGGGTTTTAAATTTCTATTATGCAATAACATGGCTTTTAAGCTATATTTAGATGAGTCTATGAATAAGCGCCAGGCACGGGGAGAATGTTTAATATCAAGTTCCGGCATTAAACTGTCTGTATCAGTACACGCGCACAACGCATTTTCCATACTGTAGAATTCAGAAAACATAGCATTTCTTTTTCTGAAATTCGTAATTTTTGTTTCTTTGGCCAATAGGTTCCATTCCTTAAGACGGAAACCCAAAAGTTCTGACTGTTGCTTAGATAATCCCAAATCACGTACTAAATCATTTAACTCACTTTAAACAATCAAATGTGGCTCGCCGGAACTGGGACCTGTGGTAAAAGTGGGATCGGTGCACTGTTCTTCTGAGCTGCGTGATGATGCGTTATCTCAATTATCTCCCAAATCAATAGCTTGCCAATTTAAAGGCGCAATCGGCACTGGCAAATTTGCATTATGAGGAACAGGTCGTATGGCAGATTGCAAATTTGGATATTCTATATTGTGTTTTCCCTTTTTGGAATAACCTTCAGTCTTTGTCAGGTAAAAATAACAATCGTCAGAATGATTGGTAGGTTCTCGCCATACCATTGGAACTGCAAAAGGCATACTTTTTCTCTTTCCCTTCATTCACTGCACCAATGATACACTACAACTAACACAGCACACATGGAGAGCCCACCGCATATCTTGATCCCCAATTAACACACCAAAATATTTAAGGTAGGCTTTTTTTACATTTTCGGAAATTGGCCTGGCTTGTGATTTCACCAGAAATTCTCCACAAATATAAGAAAATTTGTCAGGAGAAATTTTGCAACTTCGGCGCGTTTGACTCGACATTCTCGTCTTCACATACACTTCTTATCGATACACAGAGAACCACTCAATTCGAAACTCAACAGAAGAGTGATGTTTAACGTTTATTTTATGTCTTATGTTATAAACAACCCAGTTTAGGTAATTTTCCGTTGTAAAATGGACCCATTTTAGCCGCCCCACAATAAAATTGTTTACCTGGCAATATAAAAGGTTCTAATTAGGCTATTAAAAAATGGTGCGTATTAGGGCTTTCCGAATATTTTTTTTATTATTGGGAGGGTATTTCCATTGTGAAAATAATGAGCTGGCCTGTGTTAGAAAAATCTTGTCGGCCAGTGTAATTGTTCTTTAATGATTTTACCCCGGCCCGTAGCTTTCCTTATCTTTAACATTCCGTAAAAATCGCTCAATTGGCAACATTTTATCCGCTGTCGGAGGAATTTGGCTTTTCCTGATATTTTTAATTGTCTCAACCTCAACTGCACTTCCATGAAAGTGCCACCTTCCATAAAAGTATCATTTAAATAAATTTTTGATTTATATGACATGGCACGAAACATTTTACGGTATACCTATAGTGTTAATGTTTAATATATATATTCCTTTGTTTGCATACCTACCATATCGACATTCTTTAAAGCTTTAAAAATTTGGCACACATCCTTTCGTTCCGCATGTTGTTCAAAATAGGTTTTACGAGAGATATTTTTAGATTTAATTTAACTAGTGTATATAGTTAGCTCAGTTCGATTTAATTATTATACATGAAATTAACATTACAGGATTTAATCGATCAAACATTAAAAAAAAATGTGTGTCAACCTATTTTGATTTAGATATTTACCTTTCCGTCCAAAAGCAAAAAATTAACGGGTCTGCATAATTTGATGGTCAAAATATAAAACATACTGCACCGCTAATTTTTATTCAAATTTATTATAACTTCATATTTGGCACTGGTTTTAGGATTACTTTATGCTGTCACAAATAAATTTTCTCTGTGGGGCCCCTAGGACTACTCTTGTACGTTTAAGGAAATAACATGCTGTAACCGCTAATTTTTATTCAGATTTATTTAAAATTCATGTCATAAACGATTTGCCTTTGTGGGGCCCCTAAATCACAATTTGCTCTCGTACGTTTAAGAACAAAACATGCTGTCACCGCTAATTTTTATTCAAATTTATTACAACTTCATATTTGGAGCTGGTTTTAGGATTACTTTATGCTGTCATAAAGGAATTTCCTCTGTGGGGCCGCTTAAGCACTCTTTACTCTTGTACGTTTAAGGAAAACATACCGCCACCGCTAATATTTATTAAAATTTATTAAAACTTCATAGGTGGCTTGTTTTTAGTTATTTCATGTTGTCAAACAAATTTCCTTTATGAGTTCCCCAAATCACCCTTTCTTCTTGTACTTTTAGGGACAAAATATGCTGTCACCGCTAATTTTTATTCAAATGTATTAAAAATTCATATTTGGAGCTGGGTTTAGGATAACATTATGTAGTCATAAATGAATTTCCTCTGCGAGGCCCTTAGGACATCCTTAACTATTGTAAGCTTAAAGGAAAAATATGCTGCCACCGCTAATTTGTATTCAAATGTATTAAAACGTCATATCTGGAGCTGGTTTTAGGATAACTTATGCTTTGATACGCCAGTTTTCTCTGTGGGGACCCTAGCATACTCTTTACTCTTGTACGTTTAAGGAAAAAACTTGCTGCTAACGCTATCGAGTAAATCGATGTCTAATAAGTGGTGAAAAAAGCGATATTATTTCACTCGACACAACGCAACAACAAAATTTTTTCTGACAGGACCCTAGAATAACCTATACTCTTGTACGTTTAAAGGAAAAACATGCTGTCACTGCAAATTTTTATTCAAATATATTAAAACTTCATATTTGGAACTGGTTTTAAGATTATTTTATGTTATAAACGACTTTTCGCTATCAGGCCTCTAGGACACCCTTTGCTCTTGTACGTTTAAGGGAAAAACATGCTGCTACCGCAAATTTGTATCCCTATTATATTATTTGAGACTACGTAGGCTGATTGATTCACAATCACATAAATCTAAACATCTTAATAAAAATGCTAATATGGGTAAATCCGTATGGTGTATTACTATCGGAATATTACAAACGACACCGCCATCCTGCAATGTAATGCAAAGTGGAAATATTGTAAACTACGTAAGCATATAAAAGTTGGAAGAAAAGAAAGTATTTTTTAAAGAAAATGTTTCATGCCCAAACACCGAGATCAAACAATTGATGCGTGCGGATTCCTATTTCAATTTCGATATCGAATCAGTCAAGTTGCGTCGATTAAAATAATATCGTTTTTCTCACCACTTATTAGATGTCGATTTACTCGATAGCGTTGGCCGCAAGTTTTTTCCTTAAACATACAAGAGTGAAGAGTGTGCTAGGGTTCCCACAGAGAAAATTGGTTTATCACAGCATAAGTTATCCTAAAACCAGCTCCAGATATGACGTTTTAATACATTTGAATAAAAATTAGCAATGACAGCATGTTTTATCCCTAAACGTCCAAGAGTAAAAGGTAATTTAGGGACTTCACAAAGGAAATTTGTTTGACAGCATGAAACAAATTAAAAACAAGCCACATATGAAGTTTTAATGAATTTGAATAAACATTAGCGGTGGCAGTATGTTTTTCCTTAAACGTACAAGAGTAAAGGGTGATTTAGGGGCCCCACAGAGGAAATTCGTTTATGACAGCATAAACCAATCCTAAAACCAGCTCCAAATACGAAGTTTTAATAAATTTTAATAAAAATTAACGGTGACAGCATTTTTTTTCCTTAAGCGTACAAGAGAATAGGATGTCCTATGGGCCCCACAGAGAGAATTCGTTTATGACAGCATAAAGTAGTCCTAAAACCAGCTTCAAATATGAAGTTTTAATAAATTTGAATACAAATTAGCGATGGCAGCATGTTTTTTCTTTAAGCTTACAATAGTTAAGGGTGTCCTAAGGGCCTCGCAGAGGAAATTCGTTTATGACTGCATAATGTTATCCTAAAACCAGCTCCAAATACATTTAATACATTTGAATAAAAATTAGGGGAGACAGCATATTTTGTTCCTAAAAGTACAAGAGGAAAGGGTGATTTAGGGGCCTCATAGAGGAAATTCGTTTTCGACAGCATAAAGTAAGCCTAAAGCCAGCTCCAAATATGAAGTTTTATTAAAGTTGAATACAAATTAGCGGTGATAGCATTTTTTCCTTAAATGTACAAGAATAGAAGGGGTCCTAGGGGCATCACAGAGAAAATTCATTTAAAAGAGCATAAAGTAATCCCAAAATAAGCTCCAGATATGAAGTTTTAAGAAAGTTGAATAAAAATTAACGGTGGCAGCATGTTTTTCCATTAAACGTTTTGAAATTCGTTTATGACCATTATCCTAAAACCAGCTCCAAATACATTTAATACATTTGTAAAAATTAGGGTGTCCTAAAAGGGGCCTTAAAGAAAGTTCTTTTCTGACATTATAAAGCAATCCTAAAACCAGATCCAAATATGAAGTTTTAATAAATTTAAATAAAAATTAGAGGTGGCAGCATGTTTTCCCCTTAAACGTACAAGAGTAAAGGGTGTAGCAAGGGCCTCACAGAGGACATTCCTTTATGACAGCATAAAGTAATTTCAAATCTAGTTCCAAATATAAAGTTTTAATAAATTTGAATACAAATTAGCTGTGGAAGCATGTCTTTTCTTTAAACGTACAAGAGTAAAGTGCGTCATATGGGCCTTACAGAGAAAATTCGTTTATGATAGCATAAAGCAATCCTAAAACCAGTGCCAAATATGAAGTTTTAAAAAATTTTAATACAAATTAGCGGTGACAACATGTTTTATATTTTAACCATCAAATTATTTCCCCCTGATTTTAACAATTTCCGGAAATAAATTTAACAAAATTTAAAGAGTTTAACAATTTACTTAGAACAAAAGCTTTCACGACTTCGGTCAACTGCGAAAACATGGTTTTGACATAAGACTATGTCAAAGCGAAATTACTTTCCAACGTTCCGACGAAATCAACACTAAATGATCTCAGACGGGAAATTACAAATCCATTTGTATGTATTAGATGGATCATTTACTTCACTAAGTTGTTATATATATATAAGCCGAAATCGGACTATTATTATTATTATCGCCGTCAACGTCCAGTTGCGGGTAGAAAGGGTAATTTTGGTATATTTTTAATAGGATACGAATCGGAAAAAGCGCTTGTTTCAAAAATTATTCGAAAACAAAATTATAGTAATATCTTGATCTGACTCTGTCTGCAACTCAGATTTTGTATACATAAAGATACCTAACGTCAACACCCTTACGAACACTGTCTCAATATTAACCAAGTCCCCTCACCAAGGGGTCTTCATATATTGTTTGTTTATAAAATCAGTTATGGACTTTGCTGCTCCAACTACTTCAAATAAGGTAATCGAGTAGCCCCTATTTGAAACTAATATCGGCATTTGCAATATATAGAAAATGACAACCAATTGTCTCAAGCGGATCGTGCTGAACTGGAGAAAGTATTGTTCCTCAAATTGTGAATACCTCCCTAAAAATATCCAAATTTTCTTCTACCTGTCCCAAAAATACCCAAGCAATCGTTTTAAAACCCTAAAATTAATCAAGTTTATTTAAATACATATTCATTTATCTCTGACAGCGACAATACCTACGTTTTATCAAAGGCGACTGGATGCTTTGGAGTTGTTCAAAGTATATGAAAATGTAAAATATGCAAATTTACTCCACGAGATGCAGTGTTCAGATCTCGTAAAGTAAAGACTTCTGAAGATGCCTCGTGCAATCGAAGGCGAAATGTTGGATAGTAATTCCAATTTGACATGGTCTAAACCCAAGAACCATAATTCTATTTATTAGATTAAATTAAATTTTGTGCAAATATTAAATGTAATATAGAAATGAACTAGTAAAATTGTGGTACGAATTTAAAATGGCTGCCAAATAGAATGTGTATTCAAAATTTTGCACAGAAGTAAATGTATTATAGGAATAAACTGGTTCGAATTCAGTTTAAAAACTACTTATCTGTTCAATTTATTAAAAGCTTTTATTTAACTCTACTTGCATGTTAGTTAGTTAGAATGTATGTTTGGCTCATCTTGCAAGTAAATTCATAAATAAATCCAATGACAATACAATATCCTCGTAAATGTCTTATAAAGGGTGCATGATAAATCATGCTAAACAGTACAAAACATTTCACGATCTTGGAATTGACTGAAATTTGTTATACACACAGAAATCCGATGACAATACAATTTTATGGTGACCAATCATGTGAATGTTTTATTCAGGATTCGTAATAACTTACGAACCTCGACTAGGTCCAATCGGAAACGGTTCGTAATATAAAATGCAGATTTTTTTACGAATCACTTTTAGTCCAGATTTTAAAAATATTTCTATATGAAATATCGTTATAAATACGTTTCAAACTTTTGAATTGCTTTTATAGAAAGGTTTTTTATAATCCCTGTATTATAAATGAACCAGAAGCCCTCTTACAGCCCTTAGATTATGCTACTCGCAGCTACAACAAGTATGCTGGATACGTATTATAAGTTTGTATGGGTATAATATCAACCTTTAACGGATTTAAACGCAGAAAATTTAGTTCTATGTCTTATCCGATACTGGAAATTTACGGACATATCCTAATACAAACCAAAATGGAAAATAATATTAAGAAAAGGCATATACTCAAAAAATAACATAAAAGCTAGTCACAAATTTTAAGGGTATCCTGAAAATATATGTTGTTATTATTTCCATCATAAAAGGGAAGTATTGTAATCGTGAAGAAATCACCCTCCCAGGTTTTTTCAGGCCTTCACGTTTTAGGGCCCTAGATACCAAATACCACGTTTTTTCAGTTCTGTCGATTTGTCAGCCTGTCGCTCTGTCCGCGGCATGGCTAAAAACTACTTACCCGATTGACTTTTGGATGCGAATTTTGGTCAAAAATTACGAATCATATATGGGAATGACCTGGTAACACTTTGATAAAAATCAAATATGGCGAAACAAAATGGTAGCCTAGTGAAATGTTAAAAAAATATTATTAAAAATCTACTTATTCATTTTACCTTAATTTGTACAGAAAAACTACTTATTAGATTGATTTCAAATTTTGTTCAACTAGGTGTGATATAGAAATGAATTGGTAAAATTGTGGTACGAATTCAAGATGAGGGAAGGGAATTGCGGCCAAGTAAAATGTTAGTAATCGTAAAAAATCACCCTTTAAGCTTTTACATATCTTTACATTTTAGTGTTTCTAGATGCCAGAAAACCTGTTTTTTCAAATCCGCCCATGCGTCTGTCGGTCTCACTGTCATGTCGTTTCGCAGCATAATTAGAAAACTACTTGCCCCATTGACTTTTACGAATCACTTTTAGTCGAGACCATTTAAAATATTTTTAGCATTAAGACTACCCGATTGATTTTTGGGTGGAAATTTTGGCCACCTTTTTGGAAAGTGAAAAAAGGGACATTGGACTATATAAAAATTTGAAAAGGTGGGGGAGCGGGGCATTGGTCGATTGTGCAGCACAAATCGCTACTTTGAAAAGCTCTTTTAAGATCAAAACAAAATAAAGCCTAAACTATTTGGGAATAAACAGAGTTTTCTAAATAAAGTTGCCGATTTTATTAATTAAAATAAATCAATAATTCTGAAAGAACTAATTCTATAAATCAACGATTTCTTTCGTCTCACCATTTGGTGGTCATCACAGAAAAAAGTTCGTTTAGAAAATGCTGAACTGGCAGATTCAGAATGGCAGACTTAACAAAAATTAAATGAACGAAAAAACGTTAGCAGCATTAGCAAAACGATTAAAAAGAATTTGCCATTTTTTGGTGTGTTTAAATTTAAAACAACGTTTTCAATTTCATGGTAGCTTTCAGAAATCTGCATCACCTCATCAAAAAGCTGGTTCACATTGATTTGCAAGTTTGTGTTGGTAATCTCTTCAATAATCTCCTCAAAATCTGAAAATAATCGAAATTTTATTTTTAAATTTTTTTACCGACTACACTGTGCAAACTGTCTTCAGAAAAGTCATACCATTTTTCAATGTATTGGATAGATCTTTGATAAAATGCATTAAAATCACTTGTAGTTTATTCTTGCTTGTCGCGTCAAACTTTGGTTTCAAAGCCATAAAAATTGTTTTCGTCACGGATAATCAGTGCAGTGTGGCGCTGCTGGCTGCTGCAGATAATTCAATGAGGGAAAATACGTAAATACAAAAGGAAATTTTAGGACAAAAAAGTCACAAGGACAATTTGTTTAAAAAAAGAACTGTCCTTTTCAAAAGGGAAAAAGGACAGGTGGCAACCCGATATGGGGATGACCTGGTATAATTTTGGTAAAAATATAATATGGCGAAACAAAATGGCAGCCTAGCGAAATGTTAAAAAAAATTATTATTAAAAAACTACTTACCCATTTTAGCTGAATTTGTGCAGATAAACAAAATGGCAATTTAACATAATAAAATATAAATAAAATGTTTGTAATTGTGCAAAATCACCCTCGAAGTACTTTTTTTAGTATTTCTGGATGCCAAAAAACATGTATTCTTAATTCCGCCAATGCTTCTGTCGGTATGTCTGTCATATCTAAAAAACTACTTACCCATCTGACATTAAATTTTTGTCAAAAAATGAGGGTCGTCAGGAAATGACCTCGTAACATTTTGGTAAATATCCAGTGTGGCGCAACAAAATGGCCGTATGATGAAATGTTAAAAATATTATTACTATTCAATTTAATAAAAGTTAACATAGAACGGAAGCTTTCACGGCTTTGGTCAATTAAGAAATCATGGTTCTTTTAATAGTTTCTCTAATGTTTCATTTATAAAATCCTGGAACCGATGCTATTAGACCAGATTTAACAGTTTGTTTCTTTTTAATACATGCTTCATGTTCCTTAAGTCTAGTTGATATTGTGTCAAACACTTGAAACTATCCACATATACATATCTGAACCAGTGTTTTTAGTGGTTTTAGTGGAGCAGCTGTTAGAGCAATATTCTCAAAAGCTTGCATAAATATATTCGCTACAAAAGGTGATAGAGAAGATCGCATCGCTGCCCCTGAAGTTTATTCATAAAAAGTTTCTTGAAAATTTTCATTTTTCAACCTTAATCAACAATATCAGAATATCAAGTTCACAATGGAAATCGAATCTAACTGAACGATCCCATTTCTATATGTATGTAATAAAAGGAAGGACAGTGGTACATTAGGACATTCTGTGTACAAAAAACCGACGCATCCAAATAAATACTTAAATGCAAATTCCATCGGTTATTTACTCACTAGCATTTAGAGTCTGATATCGGAAACATCGAAACTGACCGAAGCTCTGAGAGGTTGTGGCTATTGTACTAAATATATTATGTGTTCAATTAAAACAAACTGTAATCCAACGCGGTGAAAGTAGAATAATAAAGAGCCACCGTTAGGTAGTATTGTTCTTCCCTACATACAACGCACTACAGACCAGATAGGATGATTACTTCGGCGGTCCAACATACGTACAATCTTCTATGTATAGAAGAAGATCAGAAAATGCTTACGATCCCCGAAAGATATTGTATCTTTTCAAACAGTATATAAAATTCCTTACTCCTGTGGAGAAGTGTATGTGGGAGAAACGGGACGCTCAATATCAATTAGACTTAAAAAAAATGAACGATGTATTAAAAAAAAACAAAATGTTCAAACTGCTGTAGCTGAGCAGGATCATACTACTGGCCATATTATAAATGTAAAGTAAATCAAGCATTGGTTCTAGGATTTTATAATCGAAAAATTAGGGAATCTATTCAAATTTTTAAACATACAAAAAATTTCAGTAAAGATACGGGTTACGGTCTGCATCACACGTGAAAACCGATCTTATCACAGGGTCACGGTTCGGCGAGCACAAGTAGGCTATAAAAGCTCGCCTAAATCTATCGGAGCCCCCGTACAGTACGGATTGATTCGGTTCACCCAGCTCCGTACAGTGTAAAGTTTGTGAAAGTGGATATTTTCCTTTACTGGAAAAAATATCAGAGAGGTGATTAGTGCTGTGTAGTGCTACATACGATAATGAAGCCCAGTAAGACATCGTTTTCAAAAGTGACAAAAATTTCATCCTCCTCCGACTTAAAGAGGAGAATTTTCGCTTTAGCGAAAACCTAAAAGCCCTCAAAGAAGAAATTCGCAGCCTTACAGATAGGCTCGACAGACTTGAGCAACTTCTTGTTATACAACAAGAAGGGAAGACGACTCAGCAACCCACGAGTGAACCAACCAAAACCGAAACCACCAAAACCAAGAGGAAGAGAGTTAAATCCTCCCCTACTGAAAACAGTGAGAGTGAAAAAGCTAGTGAAAACAGTGAGTCTATGGAGACATCCGAGACAAAAAGTATAGTCCCCAAGGACATTCCTACCCCGAAAATCCCCCCGGTGGTAATTGAACATGACGGGGGGTCAAAGGCTTCCGACTCGAGGCTCCAAATTTTCCACAAAACCGCCAGCGATCATACGACCCTGACCCACCACCTTAAAGAAGCTAACCGCCTCTACCACACTTACCAACTTCCAGAAGAAAAGAGGACTCACCAGAACACTTCTGTGGCAGAGATCGCCCAGGAACTCCAGGTGGAGGTCATTAGAATGACCTCGAGGACTATCAAGAAACCCATGCCGCTGCTCCTCGTGAGAACCGGGAGTAACAAAATAATGGCAGTTAGCACCCTCTTTGACCGTGTGGTCAAAGTTGAAAACAAGAAAAAGGACAGCACTGTAAAACAGTGCTTCAAGTGCCAGCGATTCAGACATACACAATCGCTGTGCACTTTTTCAGACAAGTGCGTAAAATGTGCAGGATCGCACAGGTCCGACGCATGTTAAAAAGGAGGAAGATGGCACTAAAAACGCCATATGTGCTAACTGTAACCAAAAAGGACACCCGGCCAGCTATCAGGGCTACCCAAAGTTTCCTGCCCCTAAAAAGGCACCTGTCGTCCCATGGGCTAACTCAAAAACACCGCCAAGCCGACAGCCACAAAACCTGCAGCAAAAATCACCAACGTAAAAGTGGCCAAAACTGTCCCCATTTCCAAACAAATGAAGGAGAGCTCCCCTCCTCTTGATCTCCAGGCGGCAATCCTGCAAACAGCCACCGGGATGATGCCCTCTATTGTGGAAACCATTATTCCCACAATAACAAAAGCTGTGGAGGAACAGCTCCGTAGACCCAGATAAGCAATGCCAGCACACCAAGAAGAAACCTTACAACCCATTTCCTGGAGCACCTGCGGCCTAAGGGCCAGGAAAACAGACGTCCTAGAACTCCTGGAAGAACATCGCCCCGATGTTCTAGCAATACAGGAGACTAAACTAACAGCCGAAATAAGAATGACCTTCCCAGGATATCACATCTACAGATACGACCCTCTTGATCACCGAGCTATGAGAGGATTCGCTATCCTGGTCAGAAAAGGCATTCAACATTCCTCTCTGGGGGTTGAGGATGTGGAATTAGACGCCATCTCCATAGAGGTCAACACACGTAAGACCGACTAAAATCATCTCTGCCTATCGCGCTCCACTACAGAAACTGTTGGATGAGAACATCGAGCATTTGACAAGAGGACGAAGAGCCAAGATCATCATTGGTGACTTTAATTGCAAATCTGAAGAATGACCTTGCTCCCATACCATTACAAATGGTTGCAAGTTGTCCAGACTATGTGAGGACTATAGACTCGCCATAATAGGACCAGAGCAACCAACACCCCATGGAAAACGGGAGACCAACTGTGTTGGACATTGCACTTCTGAAAAACATCAGGGAAGAGCTGGACATAAACACTCTGAATGAGGGTACATCCGACCACAACCCGGTACTCCTGCAACTAGGAGTAAACCTCAACAGATTTAACCACAACACCAAGACGACGACCAACTGGAAGGCCTGTCAAAGACATCTAAAAGCTGCAATCGAAATCCCTGAGATCCGCGCTTCTCAGGGACTAGATGAGGCTGTAAGACGTCTACAGACAGCCATCCTGAATGTCTTCCATGAAAACACAGTTGTGGAAGACATTCCTGAAAATCTTAGAGATGAGATCAGGACCAACAGACGCATCCTCAGGATCTACGCCAAATCCCACGAGGAAGAGGACAGGACTGCTCTAAACGGACACTCCCAAATTTTGAGAAACCGGTTACAAGAGCACCGAAACAACAAGTGGCAGGAAAAACTGAGATCCTTAGAATCACCAAACAGCCTGGGAGATGCAAGGTGCTCTTCGAATAGACAAACGTCCTATCCTTTCTCTCCAAGGTGTAAACGGCCCAATCTACACCGATGAGGACAAAGCTGAAGCCTTAGCGGACCCCATAGTCCAACAAGGTCAGCTAAATCAACATCCAGAGGAGGACGAAGAGCACACCGAAGAGGTCCACGACTTAGTTAGAGACTTGGATGCTTGGATTTTACCACAACAAAATCTGCATCCTGTTTCACCCGGGGAAGTTTGAGACATTATCAGGAAACTGAAGGTCAAGAAAGCCCCTGGAGCCGACGACATCACCAACAAGATGCTGAAATACTTCCCCAAGAAAGGATACAGTGCGATGGTCAACATCATCAACTCCATCATAAGAACATACTATTTCCCCAGCACATAGGAAAAAGGCAGAGGTCATCGTCATCGAAAAACCAGGAAAAGACAGGACACAACCACATAACTACAGTACTACTACAAGTAGCTGAAAGAGCTATTGCCAGAAGACTGAAAGATGAGTCCCAAGAGCTAGATGCCAGCCTGCACTCATCTGAACAACAGGTACTCAGAGCCACAGTGTATATCACCAAAGGATTTAACAACAGAGAGGCCACAGGAGCAATTTTCATCGACATCGAAAGAGCCTTTGACAGAATGTGGCATCAAGGCCTGGTCCACAAAATGTCTGAATACGAGAGAAGAAATATAAAGCTTATCAGGAGCTATCTGAATGACAGATCATTCACAGTCAAGGTGGATGACTCTCATTCAGCTGCAAGAGCTGAATGAGGGGTCTGTGCTGGGACCCAGTCTATACTCCATCTTCTCTCACGATGTTCCAATCGAAGAAGAGGACATAATGGCACTTTACGCTGATGACACAGCCATCCTACACCAAAGCAGAAGCACCCAGATCATGAGTAGACAACTGCAAGAGGATATTAATAACCTTCATGACTGGTATGTCAAATGGAAGGATAAGATCAATCCCCAGAAGTCCCAGGCAATCCTATTCCAGCGTAGGAGACTGGCTCCAAGAGCCAAAATCCGAGTTGGAGATGTCGAAATCCCTTGGTCAAATGAGGCCAAGTACCCAGGGATGACCATGGATAGAAGCTTGACATAGAAAAACCATATCAGCGCAGCGAGGACAAAAACCAGACAAGCAATGGGTAAACTTTATCCCTTGCTCTGTCGGAAAAGCGAAATGGTACTGAGGACCAAACTGTTACTGATCCAAACAGTAGCTAGGAGCCAACTCATCTATGGCTCCACATCCTTCGGATATACTTCTAAATCCCACCTTATGAAGCTGAAGAGGACAGAAAACAAACTTATTGGGACGGCAGCCGATGCCCCATGCTTTATCAGGAATGAGGACCTGCAGTGTGATCTTCAATGGACACCTATTGAAGACTTCATGCGGCAAAAGGCTATCCGAGCCTTCAGGGCAGCCGAAAATCACTCCAATGGAAACCTACATGACCTGGTAGACTATGATCCACTAGTTTCGATACGCAATAACTGGACAAGGTACAGGAGACCTAGACATGGGCTCCTGCACTAATATACTCTAGGATGGAAGTGGGCAAATTGAAATTTCTGAGTCTCCGTGCTCCTCAGTGTATCAACAAGTGGCCAACAAACTCCAAGAAGAGGACTCCCAGGTACCTCAGCTGGCTCCGGCATGAGTTGCAGCTGAACCTGAGGTAAAAGAAGAGGATCCCAGGTACCTCAACTGGCTCCGGCGTGAGCTGCAGTTGAACCTGAGGTAAAAAAACACCGCACCTTAGCCTCAACACTGCCGGATCACGGAACAGCAGTCACTGAGGGCACAAAAGAAGACCCAGATTCGAAGACCACCAGGCGTATTGACGGAGGGACACTGGCAACGGCAAATTGGGCCACGGGACAGTAGGACGTAGGCAGCGGCAAACCGGACAGACGAAAGGAGGGTAGCGGAGAAATATCTCAAACCTGGTAAGACGACACTTTTCCTTATTAATAATCTTAAACATCCTGCCAAGCGAGGACCTCCCCCCACGACACAGTGAGGTCCATGTCCTTCACAGGAGCTTCTCCCGAAAGGACGGCATCAACCCCATCGAAGGATCCTTGGCTACTCCAATGATGGGTCATTTGATGGGGGCCCGTTGGGGTTTAGTGGGTATTGTTGACTCTGACAGAAGAAAACCTGATAGAGCAACGAGTCCAACACTGTTTTCCCTTCTACTAGAAGGGAATTCGTGCGTAAAAGCATTCCCCATCGTCAAAAAATAATCGGAACCCATTCAATGTTCAGATCTCGTGAAGTAAAAGTCCCTGAAGATGCCGATGGTAAGAGGCCATCGAAGGAGAAACGTCGGATAGTAATTCCAATTTAATGGGGTTTATTCCCAAGAGCCAAATTATTTCCTTATTAAAAGCTTTTATTTAACTTCACTTGTCTGTTAGTATGTATGTTTCACTCATATCTAATAAATATATACATAAACCCGATGACAATACAATATTATGGTATCTAGTCGTGAGTGTCATATACAAGGTGCATAAAAAATAATACTTAAAACTACTACTAGGTATACACACATAAATCCGATGACAATATAATATTATGGTATTCAATAGTGAATGTCTCATACAGGGTACAGAATCAGTAAAAAGTAAGCCTAAGAAGTACAAAACAGTTTCCGTTATCGGAATTGACTGAGATTTGCAGTACAAAATATAATAAACTTAAAAAAATATTTTTTTTTAAAAATCTTTTATTTATAGACTATAGAACTGAAAAGTAAAAAATAGTTAAACTGAAATAAGTACAGAACTTTTAACCATTTGGGAGACGTGAGACGTCCTCACAGTTGGAACAAACCTCCAGTTTTTAAAAAATATTCAAATTTTGTTATGTAAATTTTTTATGTTTTATTCTATTGTTCAATAATTTATAAATAAATGCTTTTATGTTTCACCCAAATATCAAGTTGGAGCATACTTCACTATTTCTAATAAAAGAAAGATTCAAATCGAGAGAAGTACCGCCATTTTGTTCCCCCTCCTTGGATTCATACCAAAATATTATCAGTGGGTTCCAACATAATACTTAATGTTTGTGCAAAATTTCAGATAAATTGGATAAGTAGATTTTTAAAAACATTTTTTTTGACATTTTACTAAGCCGTAGAAAGTATACTGTCTATAACTGCCACATTGATTAAAAATAATTACATAACAAACAACATTTATAGTATTTAATAGTTTTATCTTCCATTGTTTTTTTTAAACCGAACTATTCATTAACATTATTTTACAGTTTCATTGGCCAATTCCTCACAACCTGTTAAGAACTGATATAGGCTCTGATATAATTAGAATTTTGTGTAGAATTACAATATTTAGTTTATAGCATTTCCGTTAAACCGTAAACGAGATTCAATTGGTATTCTTTTAAACGCGTATGACAATTTTCGACTGAAAAATGTCGGGAAAAAGTTCTTTTTAATCTGAAAATATTTCCACATCGTGAATTTATGAAAAAATCAATAACTCGTAAAACGTTAATTTCAATTTTCGACTTATATCTTCTTAATGATGAGGGTCAGATCAGGTCGGTCAAGTTAGCCCCCTCCCATAACAAATTTTTATATGAAAATTTTAAGGTTCTTTTGCACTCTTTTTGCATCGTTTTGCACCCTTAAATTTAAATTTTGCATCCCCTCTTCTGACTAAATACTGACTTGTCTTACTGGGTGGGGCCATGTTGACCGTGCCATTCCCCCACAATTGACTAATTTTCAGTTGCGAATTTGCATATTATTCACTAAGTTTTGCACCGGTTTGGACCACGAATTTTAAGTTTTGTACGTCTTCTATAAGCACTATACTAATATCTGAAATTTGAAAACTAGCCCCTCCCACTTGACAAATTTACGTTGGCCAGCCAGCATATTATTCGGTAATTTTTACGCCACAAAGTTTAAGCTTTGTACCCTTTCTATAGGCACTCTACAAATACCAGAAATTTGAAACTTAGACCCTCCCCCGCCCACTTGACAAATTTACATTTACGTCCGGACAAATAATTCGGTGAGTTTTCCACCACAAATGCACCCCTTCTTTAGTCACTTTTCAAATACCTAAAACTTGAAACTTAGCCCCCTCCCCCCACTTGACAAATTTATATTTTGCGACCGAGCATATTATTCGGTGAGTTTTGCACCCCAAAGTTTAAGCTTGCACTCCTTCTATAGGCACTCTACAAATGTCTGAAATTTAAAACTTAGCCGCCCCCCCACTTGATAAATTTACATTTGCGACCCATCATATTATTCGGTGAGTTTTACACCACAAATTTTAAGTTTTGCACCCCTTCTTTAGAAACTTACCGCATAATATGCTGGGTCGCAAATGTAAATTTATCAAAGGGGACTAAGTTTCAAATCTCAGGTATTTGTAAGGTACCTATAGTTTAAACTTTATTGGTCTAGGTTTCAAATTTTAGATATTTGTAGAGTGCCTATAGACGGTGTGCAAAGCTTAAACTTTGTGGTGCAAAATTCACCGAATAATATGATGGGTCGCAAATGTAAATTTATCAAGTGGGAGGGGGGGGGCTAAGTTTCAAATTTCAGGTATTTGTAGGGTACCTATAGAAGGAGTGCAAAGTTTAAACTTTATGGTGCAAAACTCACCGAATAATATGCTTGGTCGCAAACGTAAATTTATCAAGTGGTTGTGGTGGAGTGGGGGGCTAATATCAGGTATTTGTAGAGTGCCTATAGAAGGGGTGCAAAGCTTGAACTTTGTGGCGCAAAACGGTGCAAAACTCACTGCACAATATGCTGGGTCGCAAACGTAAATTTATCAAGTGGGGGGGCTAGGTTTTTAGTTTCAGATATTTGCAGAGAGCCTATAGAAGGGGTGCAAAACTTAAAATTTGTAGTGCAAGATAGTGCAAAACTTAGCAATTAGTATGCCGATTCGCAATTGAAAATAAGTCAACTGAGGAGGGGGGCTACGGTCAACATGGCCCCACCCAGTAAGACAAGTCAGTACTTCGTCAGGCGAGGGGGTGCAAAATTTAAATTTTAGGGTGCAAAACGGTGCAAAAAGAGTGCAAAAGAACCATGTAATTTCCATATAAAAAATCGTTATGGGGGGGCTAGCTTAACGAACCTGGTCAGATCGTATGTCTAATTTTTTTAGGAAGCTGTACTCGAGATCTATAAAACAGTTTTTTTAATTTTTCTGTAAAAAAAATAAGAAGAGAAATAAACGTCATTTTTTTTGGTTTAACCAAACTCTTCTCTAGTTGTTTCAAACCAAACTTTTAATTCCTACTTGCCTATTTAATTTTCATAGTTTTGATCATTTGTGAAGATGTTAATTTTTAGTACCAAATATAGATGTTTGCATTTAAGGGCCCTGAAGCTCAAAAAATAAGTTCTAAAATTTTAGTGCGAACATCGCAAAACAAAATGCCGGCCTAATCAAAATGTTAAAAATTTGGTGAAATCTGGTTTCCTGGAATTTTGTTTTCGTTCTTTTTGTGGAGGAAGATAATAAATGATGCAATTTATTTTGTATAGATTAATAATAAATAAATAAATTAAAAACTTAAAAAGATTAAATAAATTACAGTGCAGTGGAAATATACATTGTGTCTCAGATTCGCTTCTTTATTTAGGTATCTCGGCTCCTATTATACCTACAGCAAAGGTTAAATGGGAAAAGTTTTAGAGGAAACTTATTGCATTCGATATCTGGCTTCAGATTTACGATCAATCAATAAGTGTGGGAACCATCGGCGAAAAAGCGAAAATGGCGGATTTCGTTTTTCGCCAGTATATCCAGAACGGTAAATTTGACAGCTGTCAAAATGTGACATTATTCGGACACATTTTTAAGACAAATAAGATGGCGTATACGACACATCTTCATTGTTTTTTGTTAACCCGCAACCCGCAACTTTCATTTTTTTTATGACCGCCATATTGGATTTTTCGATTTTTGGAAGAGCCTAAAATGTCCAGTCTAGTGATGTCTCACAAGTGCATTAAAGATTTTAGTGTGATCAAAATATCACACTTCGTAAATTAGGTTTCAATGTTTTTAAAGGAGGCCGTGATTTATTTGTCACAAGATTACATTAATAAGTAAGTAATGTATTGAACGCATTGAATTTTCAATACAACATGAGCGTAAATAACGACTTAAAAAATCTAAATGAGCTTTAACTACTTTGTAAGTGGTAACATTAATTTACAAATCTGCAAAATGACGTCCATTTGCATCGAGACATTTTTGACAATTGGTGACTGTTTTTCGTACAACCCTGGTAAGTGTATTTCGGTTAATATTTCTAAATGTGTCCAGAACTCTTTGTCTCAGGATTTCTATGGTCACGGGGGGATCAAATTCATAGACTTCATTCTTCGTGTGACCCCAGAGGGAGAACTCCAAGAGCGACAGGTCAGGGGATCTAGGAGGCCAAGATATTGGACGACTTAAAGAAATTATTCTTTCGTCGAACTGCTCTCTTAAGAAGTTCCTGACTTGAATGGTATTGTGAGCCGGACATCCATCTGAAACCAAGTTCTTCTTAATTCATCTTTCGTTAGAATAGCTCGTAAGGCTGGTACAACCTGGTTTCGCAAAAGCTCTAGGTACCTCTGCCAGTTTAGGTTGTACAAAATGGTCCAATAAGTCCATTTCCTGAAATGATTAATAATTTATAAATAGGTGCCCAACAGTCAAGTACGGCAGGGTCGGCCGGGTGGTACTAGAAACTATTAATTATAAAGCGAAAATTCTGTTTATTAAAAAGTAGATATTTTATTTCCAAAAATTATTATCGAAACATCCCGTAATAAATGAGCTTGTATACAGTTGAAACCTATTCAGCTTTATTATGAAAAAGAAAAACATATTTGGTTAGCGGGAAGTAATAGTCGTAATAAATTATTTTGTTGGTATTGCATATTAATTTCGGAAATACTAAATCAATTTATTTTAGTGATATAATAATCTTAAAGAAGTACACCGTGCCATAATAAAACATAAAATATCAAAAGAACAAACCCCTTGCGCTTTAAACTTTAAATTGTTCGGAAATACAGCTGAACGCCTTTCTATAAATCATAATGAAAATCGAAAAATAATTCGACATTTGAATAATATGGTATTTTTTTCATAACGCAAGAACTAGGCTTCCATGGTAATAATAAATCATAATTCAGACAATCAAAATAATTTTAGAGAATTAGCTAAATCTGCAGAAAATTTAGATAAAGTGTTAATAAATTTATAGAACCCAATTCTATTTTTATAGATTCTTCGAAACTACAATACAAAATGATTGAATAAAAATGTAATACAATATCAAAAAAGTAAGCTGACTGACTAGAGTAGAACGTTTTACTTTTATTTTTATTAGATTATACTCTTCTAGTATCATTAAAGAACTAAACGAAAAAAAAAAAGATTATTATTTGACCATCATTTGGTGCCTATTTAAAAAAGACTGGTTAGATTAACTTACCAATGATCCGACACCAAACGTTACTTCCAAATCTGATCTGTAGACGTCTCTCTGCCACTTCGTGAGGATTTTGCACAGCCCAATTATGACGGTTGTGCCTATTAAAAACTCCACAATTCGTGAACCTGCTCTCATCGGACTACAAGACATTATTTACAAAATCAGGATTTCCATTATATCTCCTAGTACACCACTCACAGAACTGTAGTCGTCTTGGAAAATCAATTTCCTGCAGTCCTTGTACTATTATGGGTTTGTATGGATGGTACTTATTCTTTTTTAAAACTCTCTGTACTGTTGATTTTGGCACATTAGTTTCTTGTTCTACAGTTCTTACCGATGCACTAGGGTTTTCGTTGATAGCTTGTAAAATGTTTCTGTCTCGATTTTCATTGTTATTATTGTATCCGCTTCTAGGTTGTTCGAAGGCACCATGGTTAATTAAATTAACTACGATTTTCCTGAATTGGGTTCTATGAGGTTGCCGTCGCTCGGGGTACATCTCCAAATACCTTGCTGAGATAACGTCGGCGTTTCTGTATGATTGAAAGTACAGAGCTAACATGTCAACCTTTTCTTCATTTGAATACGGAATACCGGCCATTTTCTATAGGTTTTGACAATTTATGTGTCAGATTTATGATTTTATTGGGATAAAAGCGTATCTACTACTTATTAAAACACAGATTTGATACTTTCAACCATTTAACTTAACGTCATAGTCAAAATCTAATTTTGTTACAGTTAAATCATGGTCACTTTAGAAAAGCATTGAGAGCTAACATTGCTTTAAATCATGGCCTCCTTAGAAAAAACTTGACTTTACGAAGTGTAATATTTCGATGATACTAAAATCTTTAATGCACTTGTGAAATATCACTAGACTGGAAATTTTAGGCTCTATGAGGTTGCCGTCGCTCGGGGTACATCTCCAAATACCTTGCTGAGATAACGTCGGCGTTTCTGTATGATTGAAAGTACAGAGCTAACATGTCAACCTTTTCTTCATTTGAATACGGAATACCGGCCATTTTCTATAGGTTTTGACAATTTATGTGTCAGATTTATGATTTTATTGGGATAAAAGCGTATCTACTACTTATTAAAACACAGATTTGATACTTTCAACCATTTAACTTAACGTCATAGTCAAAATCTAATTTTGTTACAGTTAAATCATGACCTCCTTAGAAAAGCATTGAGAGCTAACATTACTTTAAATCATGGCCTCCTTAGAAAAAACTGAAACCTGACTTTACGAAGTGTAATATTTCGATGATACTAAAATCTTTAATGCACTTGTGAAATATCACTAGACTGGAAATTTTAGGCTCTTTCCAAAAATTGAAAAATCCAATATGGCGGCCATAAGAAAAATGAAAGTTAAGGCTGGTTGCGGGTTAACAAAAAACAATGAAGACGTGTTGTATACGCCATCTTATTTGTCTTAAAAATGTGTCCCAATAATGTCACATTTTAGCAGCTGTCAAATTTACCGTTCTGGATATACCGGATAATATCAAAATCCACCATTAACCAATTAACCTTTGCTTTGCATTTTCCATATTTTACGCAAAATTTTTACTTTTTTTAATTTGAAATACTTAAAATGTATTCAAAGAGGTCAGCCGCTTAGAATAATTTTGATTAAAAGCTAATGTATGTAAAAGTAAAAATAAACGTATACAGGTTGAAGCTGTATTCCACAATCCAAGCAGTTTTTGTTCGTATTCAACTGAATACTAAATTCGAATTTTTACTAAAAGCTTTATTACACTAAAATCAAACAGTCAAATTTTGATGAATGTGTGACAAGTGTAAAAAAATTAAAAGTAAATTAAAGAATTGTATCGGCCATTTTTGTAAATAACTGACATTACAGTGGCCACGAATTTTAATATACAAGTTTTATATTTTATTGCATTATCTGAAAATCTGGATATAATCTGTTTATGACTAGGATATTTAAATAGCCAGTGAAATTGACATATTTTAATTATTATCGAATGCATATTGTCAATAGATACAGCTTTAATAATATAATTAAAAATAACATGATACAGGGTGTTTTATAAAATTCTAGAAAAACTATAATTACGATGTTATGTCAGATTCACCTGATTTTTTATAATAATTCTTCAAAGACTGATACAATTCTATTAATATAATATTAATACACAAGGTGTTTGATAAGTAGTTCCCTTTTTTTGTTCTAATAATTTCAATAATATCGATTATATATTTATTACGTCATTTACAATAAAGAAAACTGTAAAACACGTGTGGATTGTAACGCAAAAATTAAAAGTTACATGCCAACATTTATAACCTATTATTAATATTCTTACATAGTTAATACATCTATAATGGGTCTCTTTTTATTATTTGAATTAGTCAACATTAAAAATTAAAATTTGCAAACTTTAATACCAGACTAATGCTCTTTTATGATGCATGTGTGTTCCTTGATTAAACATTTCAAAATAAATTAATGGAAAATGGGATCTAATAGCACGTCTTTTGAAAGTCCTTTGTAATCCTAATATATCCTCAAACTATGGAGACATCAAAATTACACAATTGAAAATGGCGGCCATTCGTAAATGTTTTCCTTACATGATTTCTTAATTAATATTTTCTTATGAGCATGGGTGCTAAATATTGTACTTTTTTATTTACAGGGTTTTTTCTTTATAAAATACACCGTAAATACACATGTATATTTTTTTCGGTTCTGCCACATTAACAAATTACCGCCATTTGGAACTGTAATTATAATGACCGGATATTTTGGACATAAGTTATTGTTAAAAATACTTTTCAAAAGATGTACTATCCGATCGCCATTTCCATTTTATGTTTTCTTATATTATCACGCTCTGAGGAATTATTATTAGCAACATAATTAGTCTAGAATTTTATGAAATCCCTGTATTATTTTATTCTAAATTAAATTATTAAAGCTGCATTTAATGATAATATTCCTTCGATAATTTAAATGTGTCAATTTTAGTGAGTATTTAAATATTCCGGCTATAATTGATGATCCTGATTTTCAGATTACAAAACGTTACAAAACTTGTATAATAAAATTCAAGGCCATGTAAAAAACTTTGCTTACAATTATTTAATTTTCAATAACCTTGATAGACATGTCAAAAATTCATCAAAATCTGTTTGTTTGAGTGTAATATAGGTTTTAATAAAAACTGAAATTTTAGTGTTGTTAGTGCAGCCGAATATGAAAAGAAATGTCCGAATTCTTCCTATTTAAATGCGTTTAATTAAAATAAAAAAAATAAAATAAAAATTTTCATAAAATATGATAGAAAATGCAAAATTCCAACTTCGACTCCCTGTATATAAAAAATAGAGGCAGAATTAAGTTGTGGCCACGAGAGCTATTGATTAGAAGTCGAGAACACCAGTACCACACGGACTCTGGAAGCAGAAGAAAGGGTTCTTCAGACGATTGAAGTAAATCCCTATATCAGCACTAGAAGAATTTTTTTACAAGAATATATTCCTAAAAGCACTGTATGGGAAATTTTATTGCGTGAACAACTTCCTTATCCATATCATTACAAAGAGTTCAAGCAATAAAACCTCAAGAATTTGAACTTAGAGTATAGTTTTGAAAATAGATGCAGACAAAGTATCATAACAACCGTTTCTTTATCGATAAAGAGTTGTTCAGACGAAGCAGGATTTACGCGCGAAGGCGTTATTAATTTCCATTACAACCATGTATTGTCAGACGAAAATACACATGAGATTTTTGAAAATCGATTTTAAGATAAGTTTTTCTATTAACGTTTGGGCAGGTGTTTTTAGAAATAGACTAATAGGACCGAATGTTATGCCCCAGCGTTTAAACGGGCCAGCATATTTAAATATTTGCTGGAAGAGAGCAAAAACTTATCCAAATCGATGAATCGGGCGGGGTGGCCATATTGCGTGGCCACCTTGTTCGCCGGATTTAAATCCATTGGACTATTTTCTTTAGGACTATTTAAAGCAATTGGTTTATTCGCTTCCTGTTGACAACCTACAGTAATTAGAACAGCGGATCATAAATTGTTGCCAATAAATACGGAGTAAACAAAGGATTTTCCAGTGAGTTAAAAGATTCATAACGCGCCGTTTAATAAACTGCATTGATATAAATGGAAAACACTTCCAACATTTATTGTAACTTTTTCCATTTTTAGTAAATCGTTGTTTCTCTTACCTAATATTAAAGAATATTTTAACTTAATGCTATAAACCTCCTGTGATGTTTTTATTTAAATACCTAAATATTTCTTACCTTTCGAGAGAAAAATTAAAAGTCATTTTAATGCATGCCTTTGAATCATACAAAAAATTAAAAAAAAACATTTATTTTACAAGCAGAAATTTCTGTGGTTTGTTGCCCAGAGACATACAATAAATTGGTCTCTATTTTTTTTTTCTTGAAAACGAAAAAATTTATAACATACTTAAGAAAGTCAATGGCGCACATTTTTCTTGTCAATAATATTCGATAGTGTCCACCGGGACATGAGAGCATAATTATTTTAATCTGATTAAGGCTAAATTACCTCCCTATTACTACAAACAATACTGGCAAATTTCAACGAAATCAGTCAAAGGATATTTAAGATATTTAAAAAAAAAACCGTTTCACACCCTATAACTTAAAAACCATGCATTTCCGGACCCAAGTTCATATGAAAATATTTTTATGTTTTCTTATGTAGAATCATCCTTAAAATTATTCGATATTTTCGGAGACTCTGTGTGTTAAAATTTACAAAATATGGACAAGATCCATAAAATGTATTTTTGTTTTTAATCTCTATTCATTATTTAACGAACATAAAATCATTTGAGAATATATTTGCGAGTTTCTGGACCTGTGTGGAAAAAAGTCTGTCTTGTCACAATTGTTCATAAAACAGAAAAAATGTAAATTTATATTTTGTAGCAAAAATACGGATCTTTTAACTTGCCCAATCGTTTTCGTCCTGGGAGATGCCGGATCTCAGGCACGAAGCAGCCTTAACGCAATCAGACTGTCCAATCTCTAGAGAAAGCACAGCCGTTTCCTCGGTGTATTTACTTATTTCGCCCAAGATCAATCATTCAGGTGATACAGGGCTGAATGTGAAATAATTGCTTACATTTGGGACACCCTGTATACTATAGAGACATGTATATACATTTAGAATCGTTTTCAATTCATAACACCATTAATTATAAATATATGCATTTTTTTATCCAGATCCAGGCTACCTTGCTGACGCAGTCGGGCAAAAACCCCATACCACACCTTTTCTGTCAATTATCTGTAAGACAATAAAGAAATGTCTCGATCCGGTTATTACGTCGAAAAAAAGTAAAAACAGATGCCACATGAAAAGGCACAAGGAATTTATTTTTTTATTAAGCCGTTTTTCAATATTTTAATAAATATTTTCGCGTCAAAAAAATCCGGCATCATAGCGTGTGATGTCAGAAACCATAACTCTTTGGCACAGCAGGAAATCAAGAACGACATTCTTCAAAAATTCCAAATTACGCCAAAGCTGTCAACAAAAACTTAACCCTGATTTGAACAGGCTGTCTAATTTTAATTGAAAAGAACAAACTTAACTTTTAAATATATCAAAAAGTTTTATGGTTTTCTCTAAACCGTCACGATTTTCAAAAAAAGAACCAAATGACAATTGGCAAGTAACAAACGAACAACGACTTTGTTATTTAACTGAAACACCCTTCATGCTGATTTATAGAAATATCAAGTTTGAAACGTTTATCTTTAAAGGCATTAAAGAAATTTGACAAACACCCTGACATAAGGGGCAATGTTAGAGATCTAATATCTGGGATTTTAATTTTGGGTACCATTTCTATTCTATTGCTTACATTGTTTATAATAATTATCATAAGAACTTTCCTTTTTATATGGTTTAGAAAAAAATAATTTTGTTTTGCGTGGCTAAATGAGCTAAGCTCAAGGCCGAAAAAAGGACAATGTATTAGAAGGAGAGAGAATATACACATAAGTAAAGTCCATTGTCATTTTCCACGTTTGTCTTTAAAGATAAGGTATCAAACCTGGTATTTTGTAATTATCAAGAAAATGTCAATTTACTAAAAAAATATTGTACAGGTTGTTCCATTTAGAATAACAAAGTTGATCCTCAAATCCTGACGATTCAGAAAAAAAAACATAAAAACCTTTCTACACAATATTTTTTGAAATCTCTAAAAGTTAAGCATGAAGTCCCGTTTAAAATACAACCAAGCAACCTGTGTTTATGTTTCATAAGTGTGTATGGTAAGAGCCAAGCAACAATAACGAATTGAAGTAAGAACCCATATTTCAAAAATTAATTATTCAACAAAATGCCGAAAAACACGCATTAAAAAATAATGTTTATGGTAAACCTTTCTGCAGTGATTTTTAACATGAATGTTCGAACTACGTAACTTCAAAATGACAAAAACATGTATAATAGTTACGGTTTTGACGTCACACACATTGAAGTGACATATTTTTAAACGCTGTGACTAACCTCCCGGGTCCGGTATTCATATCGATCCCGGCTGATTGATGAAATAATGCAAGTGACGTCATGATTAGCCGGGATTTATAACAATCCCGACTGAATAACTTATTTGTATACTGTCAACCGGTAATTGCAGTAATCCCGATTAATTGCGGTACATGGGCGAAACTGTTAAAGTATTGTCCGACATACGATAAATGGTCATGAAGTAGCCGGGCTCATAACGATTAGGTGATATTTTGCCTCCAATAAAGCAATTTAGAACTTGTTTTAGGAGCGTTTCTCAGTGCAAGTCGGTATTTTAAGCGGTATTGAGTGGTGCAATTTATTTTTAGAGTAACAATCTTTCTGTGAGGTGTTATTAGTAATTTTTAAAATGTTTAGACCGTGGGTTGAAAAATGTTAATCTGACGACGGAATTCAAGAGATAATCGACCAAAAAACAAAATACCATTTACCGATGTGCTGCAAAAGAATTGTTTTACGAGTATATCAAGGTAAACTTTATTTGAATAGAAGCTAAAAAAAATTTCAAACATTTTATCTGCAGTATTGAAGCGATAAAACGGTTCTATCGATAAACTACTAACTACATAAAAGTGATTTACTACAATATCAATAAGGGGTAACATTTTTCTAAAAATGTAAAAAAACTTAATTTGAAAAAATAAATTATTACAAATACTAGCCATTCTTAAATTTTATTAGTAGTATTTTTGTATCATAATTGCTCAAAATATGTGAAGGAACATTCCTCGGCACATTTACTAAAAATAGAAAAAATAAAAATATTGCTGCTCCATATAATTCAGTTTTGGAATGTGCTTCTACCTAACCCATTTTTTTAAAATACTTGGGAAGTCCGCTGTTGGCCGGTGGCCATTTTCATTATTTTTAAAACATTGTTGTTATCTCTGTTTTCTTTAATTGTATACGATGACGTCTTTTGCGACTCCTTACAGTGCCTTTGATTATAGCACATCAAACCGCATTCACTAATATTTATATGCAGTAAAATCAAGAAACATTCAGTAACTTTCAAATATTTGTCTGCAGGACTTCTAAAAGCGTCAGAGGGTAATCTACCATTAAGAGGACAGTGGAGTCAACCAGCATTCCCAGGTCTTATTAGCAAATGATCAATTCACTGCTAGTCGCGAAACGTTGCGCCGATTCCTGCATAGCGTTGGATTTCGATTTTAAAAAAAATGACAAGCGCATTTTCATTAGAGAGACCCAACGGCTAAAGGAATGGAAACAAAAATATTTAATCCAAATTCATCAGTTTCGCGCAGAAAACCGAAATATTTACTATTTAGATAAGACTTGGTTCGACACCCATGACACTACAATTAAAGGTTGGCAAGATTCTTCACCAAAATGCATTTTAGATGTACCTGCTTCTCGAGGAAAGAGAATATCCATCTTACACTACAGCTCGAGGGATGGTTGGGTGCTGAACGCTTTGCTACTTTCAGCCAAAAACATTAAAGACTGCTCGTTAGACTACCATCAGGAAATGACAATTAAGCTTTTTGAAAATTTTCTTCTTCCGAATATCCCGGCAAGCAGTGTAGTCGTTTATGATAATACTAGTTATGACAGCACCTTAGCTAAAAAAGTACCAACCATAAGCAGCAAAAAAGAGGTACTGCAAGAGTTCCTTAACCAACAAGACCTCTATTTTGAAGAAAATACGGCTTATTACTTTTCGGCATATCAATAATTTATGTCCAAGTCAGAAATACGCAATACATTTTTGTACGAACATGTAAACATTGATTGGAATGATTTATTTGCCAAAACAGATGCACAAGCAGGCATAAAGTATAAAGGTATTACTTAGTCATGATCATTTATCGTGTGTTGGACTATAATGTACGGGGTGTTCAGTTATATTTTGAACGGGGTCTGTACACTTTATTTCTCAAGATATCAAAAAATTTTACACACAAAAGTTTTAGGATTTAGTCTGAATCGTCAGAATTTGTTATCAAAAAAAACATATGAACACCGGAAATTGGAAAAATGAGCACCAGTTTTGTTATTTTAAATGGAACACCCTGTATATTGAGAAGAACTTTTTCTCCTGATTCCAAAAATATATGGTTTGTCTATGCTCACTGTAACAATTATCCCATAATTTTTAAAAAACATGGAAAAATGATATAGTATAGTAGAAATAATAGAAAGCTTTGGTTTCAATTGTTTTTATCTCAAAATGGCCGTTCTGTCACTCACTTATCAACTTGTTTTAAAATATAATGCCCTTTGCCTTGGAAAAGAATGGACGTCTTTTAATTCAACTGTTTTGCCTTTTATATATGGTCGTTCTGTCATTAACTCAAATACCTACCTACTTATCGAAAATAATAATACCTAATAATTACTGTAAATATTACTCGAAATGATAGGAGAGATGTTAGCATAAGAAAATGAAGTAACAAGCTTTTTGGTATTATTTTTATATTAAACAAGTTACAATAACGATGTCTGTAGAAAACAAACAAGAAACTAACAAATAAAAAAGTAAAATTATTAAGACTATTTATTATTAAATTTAGTCTACCCAACCGCCTTGATTCAATATACATTTCTGTAATAATTCTGAAAATTTGCAAGTTATCGGTTAAAAGTGAATTCGGAATTATTTTAATTTAAATTGTTAATTTCAGCTTGTATTTTTTCGGCTAATTCGCAAATAGTGGTTGGTCTATTGTAATATGCTTTATTCTTAAGGTATCCCCATAAAAAAAATCGAGAGGCGAAAGATCGGGGCTATTCGCTGGCCAATTTATGGGTCCCTGTCTGCCTATCCACAGATCATATTTGCTGTTTAGATATTCTGTAACTTCGATGCAATTGTGTGGAGGGGCACCGTCCTGGTGCCAAATAAGGTTATTCAAAACTTGGAGAGGTAGCTCTTCTAAAACCTCATCGATCTGATTTCATAGAAGATCTAAATATCTTTGACCATTCAAAGTATCTCTATTACTACAGGCCCCAAAACTCGATTATCATATCATACCGCACCAAATGTTAATAGACTTGCGACCCTGAATTCGCACAATTTGTTTTTTATAGGGATTTGTGGTTGTCCAAAAATGTTTGTTTTTTCTGTTAAACATACCTCCTACAAATATTAGGATCATTCTGTATTCTCATCAACATCTCTTGAGAAAACGCGACTCTTTGTATTTTATTCAATGGAGTTAAATTTAGTACCGGTCTAAACCTATAAGGTTTATACTTGTAGTGCTTTAAGGTTTCGTAAATTTTCCACCTTTTTTTATTTAAGTTTATCACTGCGTTTTCGATAGATCGTTCTGGGTCTTCTACAAAAATAAACATGAATTATATTTTATTGAAAACAGTAATAATAGGTTTAATTTCCTTATGTTCAAAATATAACAATACTTCCAAATCGTTATCTTCATTTCTAGTGGTTGTCCTCTTTTTTCTAATCAAAGTTGTTCTGTTTCTTCTTCACAATGTAATAAATCATAGATATTGAGGGAGCAACTAAATTATGATACTCTTTCCTGTATTGATTTCGTGTTTCACGATAATTATTTACACGAAAGTATATTTTTAAAATATTGTTTTGAAAATAAAGGCAAAAAAGTGGCTAAGTAAGTGAAGGAAAAACATAAGAACAATAATTATTGATTTCGCCATATTTATTTTTCCAAGCGGCTCATATTTTAAAACAAGTTGATAAGTGAAAAACATTTTGAAGTAAAAACAATTGAAACCAAAGCTTTCTATTATTTCTACTATACTTAAGCCAGAGCGGATAATTTTTCCACGTTTTTTCAAAATTATGGGATAATGGTTACAAGAAACTAACAAATAAAAAAGTCATAGACAAACCATATATTTTTGGAATCAGGAGAAAAAGCTCTTCTCCATAAAATAACAATATACAGGGTGTTCCATTTAAAATATCAAAGCTGAAGCTCATTTTCACAATTTCGATGTTCACACGTTTTTTTTTTATAACAAATTCTGACGATTCCGACTAAATCCTATAACTTTTGTGTGTAAAATTTTTTGATATCTTGAGAAATAAAGCATATAGACCCCGTTCAAAATATAACCGAACACCCTGTACACTATTAAAGTTTTATGTTATTATAGTGTTTGGTAAAATTGTATTTTTCCAAATTACTAGAAGAATTCACATTAACTTAATATTCAGCATTGATTTTATTGGATATTTTTGTGACCTAATCTAAACGGAAAACAGTTATTACTGTCTAAATAAGTAATGCATGATACGGCTTCTAGAAAAGAACCGCACCCACCGTGGTAGTGTTCAAAGGTTTTCTTAAAATTTGTATATTATATTTGTATATAACTTTTAAATAAAACTCTTTTATATAAAGAGTAGGCTGAGAAAGTAGGTTTTATTTTATAGGTTCAACTATTTATTTTTATGAAAAGTGGTAGGGTTTTGAAACAAATTGTGAAATAATGTTTTTAACTTTTATTTTTATAAAAATATACTTAAATGGATATTTATAAGTTCCTGCATAGGTAAATCGTAACATAAAACGGAATCTATTGGCTTTGGACAATTAGAAATTATGGTTATTGGGATTAGACCGTGTCAAATTGGAATTACTATCCGACGTTTCGCCCTCGATTCCACGAGCCATCTTCAAAAACCTTTACTCCACGAAATCTGAACCGACTTATGCTCCATTTTCCATGTGTGCTGTAGACCGTAACTCTTCTCTACTGAAATTTTTTGTATGTTTAAATATTTCAATAGATTCTCTAATTTCGTTAATATAATCCTGGAACCGATACTAAAACCTTGATTTCTTTTACATTTATAATATAGCCAATGGTATGCTAGTGTTCAGCCAAAGCAGATTGAACAATTTGTTTCTTTTTAATAGATCGGTCATGTTTCTTAAGTTTAGTTGATATTGAGCATTCTGTTTCTCCGTTATACACGTCTCTACAGAAGCAAGGAATTTTATATACTCCTTCTATTCGAAAAGATACAATATCTTTCGGGAATCGCTAGCATTGTTCAAACTTCTTGTGTGTATTAAATGTTATTCGTATGTTGGACCGCCGAAGTAATCGTACTATTTTGCCTGTAATGCTATGTATGTCGGGAGGAATAACTAGCTAACGGTGGCTTCTTATCATTCTCCTTTCGTGAAGTTCGAATATTGTATCTTTTAATTGAACGCGTAATAACTTCAGTACAATAGCCATTCTCTCTCAGAGCTTCGGTAAGTTTCGATGTTTCTGATGTTAAAGAATCTTGATCAGAAATCGAAATAGCTCTGAATACTAGTGAGTTAATAACCGATTTTTTTTTGTGTTGGATAGTGGTGGGATTTTGCATTTAAGTATTTATTTGTAGACGTCGGTTTTCATAGACAGAATGTCCTACTACCATTTTCCTTCCTTTGTACATATATCTAGAAAGTGAATCGTTCCATTAGATTCAATTTACAATATGAACTTGATATTATGATGTCGTTGATTAAGATGGTCCAGAGATATAAAGAGATTATCATGTCCATGAGGCCAAACAATAAAAGTATCATCTACATACCTGAACCAGTGTTTTGGTTTTAGTGTACCGGATGTTAGAGCAATATCCTCGAAGGCTCCCATAAAAATATTCGCTACACACATGATAAAGGAGATCCCATGGCTGCCCCTGAAGTTTGTTCATAAAAAGTTCCTTGAAAAATGAAACAAGTAGATGTAAGACAAGCTTCCAGTAGGTCTATTAATTTTTTATCAAGATTATTATGATCCAATATATCTCGTATAATGGAAATTAAGTTATTGACAAGAACATTTGTGTATATAACAGTTTGTATGTGGGCGAGTCTATTGCACTGACGATCGGTCGAAGTGGTACACTGTTCTTGTGTATCTTGGGAAGACCGCAGAACATGGGAATCTTGAAGCTGCTTGGTGTTAATGCTTTCTTCTCCGCTGGTGGTAGACTGTGTACGTTAATCACGGTTACGTCTACATTATACGTGGAAACCGTTCTTAACATAGGGTCACGCTTCGGCGAGCATAAGGCGCGTATGAAAGCCCGCGTGTATCTCTCCGAATTCATATTTCGTGGAGTACAGATCCTTGAAGATGCCTTGTGGAATCAAAGGCGAAACATCGGATAGTAATTCTAATTTGACACAGTCTATTCCCAAGAATCATGATTTCTTAGTGTATATAGTATTCACGACGTTATATATAAACTATATATATAAAGATATTGCCAAATAAATATATATATATATATATATATATATATATATATATATATATATATATATATATATATATATATATATATATATATATATATATATATATATATATATATATATATATATATATATATATATATATATATATATATATATATATATATATATATATATATATATATATATATATATATATATATATATATATAAATATTTTGTAATTATTTTCTTGGGCATAGGTTAACTCATTGAGAAGTAAAACTATAATTTAATCGACGTTTCGCTCATTATATATATAAATATTTATATATATATATATATATATATATATATATATAATATATATTTTTGTTTCCAAGGTTAATTTATAATATTAATGTTGTTTTAAATGTATTTTTGATTCATGATCATATAAATAAATTGAGTGATGTTTTTTCATTTTGTTTTAACCAATTTAAATATAACTATATTTTTTAATGAGCGAAACGTCGATTAAATTATAGTTTTACTTCTCAATAAGTTAACCTATGATATATATATATATATATATATATATATATATACTGTGTCATCTGTGTTGGGTGGAATTCGTTACGAGAGATGTTCCCGGTAAAGGTCAATTTATCGGGGGGATCTTCACCGCGAAAGATCAAAAAACACTCATTTCTTAATAGATCCGTGTTATTTACATATCTAACAATCATTCAGGTGGAAAGAAAGATACGTTTTTCCTCTCCACAACTGTATTGTCGAGATCTGACATACATACGTACATACAAACATTCATTCACTTAGACAGTATACCATTTTTACATTTTGTCTTTATTTGATATTAATTTATTTTTATTTTAACGTCGATATTATTTTTATTTTTGATAAGTTTATTTACATAATCAATAAAAAATCAGTTATGACATTTATTATTTTCATCTATAAAAGGTCTTTTTTCCAGGAAATGGAATTTTGTGAGCTTTGTAAACATTTAATTAGGTCACCATTTTGTTTTGCCATATACCATTGACGAAATTTTATAAGTCAATTCCTGTTTCACACTTGATTTGGTTGCAAATTTTCAACTTAATTGGATAAGAAATTTTATGATGCTAATACTTTCAAGATTTAATTAAGCCGGATGGTCCCATTTTATTTCACCATAATGCCTTGTCACCAAAATTTCACCAGTTTATCTATGCCACACTTGAGTTTTGTGCAAAATTAGAGATAAAAAAAAGTTTTGATATACATGTGCAAAATTTTGCTAGTTCATCCTGTTTTACACTCGATGGTTTCGGAAATTTTCAATTCAACTGGATAAATAGCTTTTTGATACTGTTATTCTAAACATTCCATGAAACCACCATTTTCTTCCTCGACAAAATTTTACCAGTTTTTCTCACACTTCATTTTTATTGATAACTTAATCTTGAATTTGTACCAAAAATTTTACAAGTTTATTTCTATATAACATTTCATTTTTGTGCAAAATTTTAAAACAATCGATAAGGTAGTTTATTTACATTTTTTTACATTTCATTAGGCCGCCATTTTGTTTAGCCATCTTGAATTTGTACCAAAATTTGATCAGTTCATCCTCGTATCACTAATAATTTTTCTGCAAATTTTTAGGTAATTTGGATAGTAGTAATTATTTTTATAACATTTCACTAGACCACCATTTTGTTCCGCCATACTAGATTTTTACCAAAATATTATCATATCATTCGTCATAGTCAATCGGTTAAGTAGTTTTTTAGCTACGCCACGAACTCACTGACAGACAGACAAACCGACGGAATCGAGAAAACAACGGAAAACCTTGAAAAGTAAATATCTGAAAAAATTTCGGAGGGTGATTTTTTCACGATTACAATCCTTCCACTTTACGAGGGAAATAAAAAAATGTGTTTTGACAAACATAGCACTTGCCCATATACATATGTATGTACCTTAGTGGTTTCTTCAAGTTGAGGTGAAGCTTTAGATTCCATAAATATAATAAATTGTTCGTGTCTTTTGGCTATGCCGCAAACAGACAGACCGACGGAATTGAAAAAACATGTAGTGTGATTTTTTCACGATTCCTAACGATAGCGGTGTAAAATAGTACCTTATTTTATTAAAAAATTCATATCCCTGGAACGAAGAGCTGCATCACCTACGGATTTTACAAGCAAATAACAATAGTCACTTTTAAGTTACAGTATTATGATAAACATATTCGGGGGATAACGGTGTAAAATAGTACTTTATATCCCGTGAACAAAGAGATGCACCACCTACCGACTTTACGAGCATATGAAAAAGATCATATTTAAGCTACAGTTCTAATATAATAACCAGATTCATGGGATAACGATGTAAAATAGAACTTTATATTATTAAAAAATTCATATCCCGTGAAAAAAGCGATGCACCACCTACGGATTTTACGAGCATATGACAATGATCATGTTTAAGCTACTGTCCTAATGAGATAACCAGATTTAGGGGATAATGTTGTAAAATAGTATTTTATATTATTAAAAAAATTCTCTCTCCTGAACAAACAGCTGCATCACCTAGGGATTTTACAGGCTTATGTTACTAGTTATGTTTAAGCCACATTCCTAATTCGGATTCTACGAGCATATGATAATGATCATGTTTAGGCTACAGTTGTAATATGATAAGCAGATGCAGGGGATAACGGTGTAAAATAGTACTTTGTATTATTAAAAGATTCATATCTCCTGAACAAAGTGCTGCATCATCTACGGATTTTACAAGCATATAGTGCTGATAATGTTTAAGTGACATTCCTAATATGAAGCTTGCTTACGATGGGGGGTGTATACACTTAACTTTACTAGTAATTTCTAAGTTGCGATTTCATTACTATACCCAGAAAAAGAGGGAGAGACCGCATAATAATGTTTCATCTCTATAAATCGAGAAGGAAACTGCATATTTTACAAACTAATTGACATATAGCACTAGTGCTATTTAAACTATATGCTTAAGCTCTAATAATGTAATAATAATGTAAATAAAAGGATTTTTGATCCCACAAATTTCTATCTTACTTTTTAAAGTACAAGTACAAATGTAGTGCAGGTTTAATTTTTAAACGTTTAAATATGATAACATTACATGAAATGCGAAAAAATAATCTAAAAGAAATATTAGAAAAATAGTTTTACATAACTTCTATGGCTGCTAAAATTAAATTAAATCCGGCCACGCTTCTCTAGTAAAATATTAATTTTCTAAAACTTTTGCATATTGTACTTAGCAGAAAGTTAGTTACAAAATAGTTCTATGCATGTATACTTTAAAACATATATAAATTAAAATCAAAAGAAAAAAAATAAAATGCAGGTTTTATTCATTTTGCGTTTGCAACGTAACAAGATCTCAAAAAAGTTTAACAAATTCTTAAACGCATAAGACTATTTTTTTATTAATACTTATATTTTATATGAAATGTAATTAACTAGTTTTACTATTTTTGACAATAATAGGTATATTGGAATGCTATCTTTTTTTTCAAAATTAAAGGAAGAAATATTGGTCAAAACTTTTGTTACATGTGATAATATTATTACAAAAAAAATTATGTTTAAACTACCGATATAGAAATTAAACTGAAACAGGTGCCTTGCTAAAACTATAAAGTAGGTATATGTATCAAAATATTAGTAGCCAGTAATATGAAAATTCATGCTTATGAGAATTTGTTAAATAATAAAATATATTTAAAAAAAAATATTTTTATTCATTCAAATGCTACACGGAAAATTTCTTCTCGAAAATAATTGAATACCTATGTTAATTTGAAAATTCAACAAATAATAAAATGTACCATACCTTCATGTTATAAAATTGTTTTTATACCAACTGAAAAAAAAAATGCAGAAATTGCTAGAAGATACTTAATCGTCTAGTGTTAATACAGCTGTTTGTTCACAAGGTATTCATTTTTTAATAATATAAAATAATATTTTATACCGTTATCTTCTGAATTAGGACTGTAACTTGAGTATGACTAGTATCATATGCTAGTACAATCTGTAGGTGCTGCAGCACTTTCAATAAAATAAATTACTATTTTACACCGTCATTTCCTGAATGTGGTTATCTTATTAGGACTGTAGTTTAAATATGACTAGAAATATATGCTTGTAAAATCTGTAGGTGATGCAGCTGTTTGTTCACGAGATAGCATTTTTAATATATTATTCCATTTTACACCGTTATATCCTGAATCTAGTTATCATATTAGAACTATAGCTTAAACATGATCATTATCATATCCTCGTTAAATCCGTAGATGACACATTAATTTTTTAATAATATAAAGTACTATTTTGCACCGTTATCCCCTGAATCTGTTTATCATAGCTCAAAAATGACTAGTGTCATATGCTTGTAAAATACGTCTCTGACAGGTCTTCGCTCCAGAGATATGAATTTTTTAATAATATAAAGTACTATTTATCCCCTGAATCTGTTTATCATCATAGAACTGTAGCTTAGAAATGACTAGTGTCATATGCTTGTAAAAATCTGTAGGTGATGCAGCTCTTCGTTACAGAGATATGAATTTTTTTAGTAATATAAAGTACTATTTTACACCGCTATCCCCTGAATCGGGTTTTCATATTAGAAGTGTGGCTTAAACACAACTAGTAACATAAGCTTGTAAAATCCCTAGGTGATGCAGCTCTTTGTTCAGGGGATATGAATTTTTTAATGATGTAAAATACTATTTTACACCGTTATCCCCTGAATCTGGTTATTTCATTAGAACAGTAGCTTAAACATGATCATTATCATATGTTCTTAAAATCCGTAGGTGACACATCTCTTTGTTCACGGGATATAATTTTTTTAATAATATAAAGTACTATTTTACACCGTTATCCTCTGAATCTGTTTATCATAATAGAACTGTAGCTCAAAAATGACTAGTGTCATATGCTTGTACAATCCGTAGCTGATGCAGCTCTTCGCTCCAGAGATATGCATTTTTTAATAATATAGAGTACTATTTATCATCTGAATCTGTTTATCACAATAGAACTGTAGCTTAGAAACGACTAGTGTCATATGCTTGTAAAAATCTGTAGGTGATGCAGCTCTTCGTTCCAGAGATATGAATTTTTTTAGTAATATAAAGTACTATTTTACACCGTTATCCCCTGCTGGTTATTACCCTTAAACAAAGTAAATTTGCCTTTATTCATCCCACAAAAAATAAAATTAAGGCTCAATTGCCAAATAAGGATATATATAAATAAGGATATATATATATATATATATATATATATATATATATATATATATATATATACACACATATCACAGGGTACCCTCCACATGACATATCGAAAGCATTTCTTTCTGTAGGCCGTTTTGCACCTGCAGAAATTATATATTTCTGCTATTATACATATATCTTTTCCGGCCAAGAACTTTTGATAAAGATGTGTGAGAGCGCACTTTTATCGATATTTAGTATATATATATATATATATATATATATATATATATATATATATATATATATAAAGAGGTTTTATTTCGGGTCTAGCGGTCCGTGGGAAAAAAAGAAGAAACTCTTTTTATCTTAAGTGCTCAATATTTCGCCAATGTTTATTAGCTTCATCAGGAGCAACTACAAAAATTATAAAGAATAGGTCCAATTAGAATTATAACATTAAAATGACAATCAAAAGAATAAAATTTTGTCGAGATATACATAGTCAATACATACTTAAAAATTACTTATAAGATGGTAGAGTCAATAATTTTTAAATTTTAACATTTCTACTTTACAACAGCTCAAATAATGTGGCGTTTTTAATGATAATATACATGTCCCAGCAGTTGAATTGCAAAAAAGGAGAACAAAACACATTAGCTAATATATATATATATATATATATATATATATATATATATATATATATATATATATATATATATATATATATATGTGGGACATCCAAAATGCAACACTGTGATTTTTCCCATAAGGTGCAATACAAACATAATGTGATCAATGTACAATTCCTAAAAAGGGGAGAAATCGGAGTAATTAGAAGAACAAACAATTGGGCTGAAAGTGTGTTGTAACTGAAATATGATATTAAAACTGGTTGTCTTTACAGGGCCTATCAGAAGTTTTGATGTAACTGTCAAAACTTATTTCAATAATTCGTATTACATAGTAGACATTGCCAGTAACAATATCCTATTCGAGTTGCAACACACGTTGTTTTTTTAACACTCCTTTTCATGGAAGATACCTGGACCTATAATACCATATTGTGTGTGTGTTGCATCTTATAGAAAAAAATCAAAGTGTTGCATTTTCAATATCCCACAGTATTGCATTTTTATATTAGTCCATCTAAAAGGAGTACCTAAAAAAAATGTATGATTTATTTTTTTAAACAAATGGTAGAAATCGAAATTTGCTGTTTTTAAACCTTTCTGAAAACCAATCATTATAAATGATATTTTGCACTAAATATTTTTAGAAAAAAGGTTATGAGACTATGTCATAAATGTATAAGCATTTTTTTATGTAAAACCACTTATATAATAATAATTATTATTATTATTTTTACTAGCCTTATTTTAAAAATTTAAGGAAAGCATGGTTTGATTCAGTATAGCGTATTTTGAAATAATCTGTCCTTTTCATTGTGACTACCATTCAAATTTTAAAAATAAGGGTCTTACCATATTTGTGTCATGGGTATGACAAAAATTTGCGAAATAAAAATAATAAACACAGAATTTGTTTAAGTGACAATGATGGTTATCATGAGTTGTTTTAACACATAAACCTGAAAGAAAACGAAACAATAACAAATTATATTAGCATAGCATTTCTTTGTTTTTGGGGGGAAACCAAACCGGCAATATGTATTGAATAAAAAGTCGATTTTCTTGAACCACAAACCAATCATACGTAACATAATAAAAAGAAAATATTCTAAACTTACCTTATTCATTCCATTCCCCATTTTTGGGGGGAACGTGTATCAACCCCCCGAGGGGCGGAAAAACCGGGCCACTTTTACCCTAACAGGGAACTCAAGAACTACTGACTGAATTTTATTTTCTGGTCTAGCGGAAAACAATTGGAAAACTGAGTTGCGACGTTGCCAAACTATCAAACAAATGTTTCCTTATTGAAAGGTTTAAAATGCTGAAAGTTATATAGATTGCTTTTTTAAAAGTAGGCTTCATAATTTAAGTTACATACTTTTAGTATAGTAGGTATCTCATTATATTTTGACACCAACATAGAGGTTTTATTAACAGAGATAAAAAAAATGTATATGGGTTATTCACGCAACCCGTTCATTAAAAGTTTTTGATGATGCCATTTAGACAAAAATTTCAAATTTTGGGACTAAGGTAAGGTCAAGGGGTACTTCTTTTTTGAAATATTTTCAACTTCCTGTCACTTCCGGTTTAACCGGAAGTTGGTATCAACTTGCTTATTTTAAATGGAACATCCTGTATTTTATGATATTTTTGGATTCTACGGAGAATTTTAATGCTATTTTATGTAGCATGTCCTATACCTAGGTTCAAGCGTTCTTAAGATTTTTTGACCTAGAACCAAAAATGAGTTTTCGGGGTACCAAATTTTAAAATCTCATATTTTTGTAAGTTTTGAAGATATAATCTTCATATTTTGCAGGGGATCAGTAAATAATCTTAGGTTTCTATTTTTTTTATTGAATTTGTCTATTTTTATACAGGGTGTCCTAAATTGAGCGGCAAACATTCACATTTTCAAAGCCGCTAAAGTCCGTTTTTTTAAATGGGACACCCTATATCTTTATGCACTATCAAATGTCGAATTTAATTTTCTATCGAACTGTATTAAGGTTCCCTATACCTATTCGTAACCATTTTCGAAATAATCTAAATGCTGACTAAAACATCCTCATTTATCGCCAATGAACAAGAGAAAATTGAAGAGAATTGAAACGAAATTTTTTCGTTTCGGAAAAATTAAAGTTATAAAAAATGTAATAAATTGTTTACATTATTTTTAACCATATCTACTAAGTTCGACACTGTTCTAAACTTGTTTTAGTGAACTTAAAAATTATAGCAATCTAACAATCAACAATAAATAAATAAAATAATAAAATTGAATTATAACAAATGTTCTTATGCTGTCCGTTCATTTGAAAACATATTTCAATTCTTCTTTGTACAGTTGCTGTGGCCCGTTGAATTTGTCCGTTTTCTAATTCGGCAAAAGCTGTTCGTATCCTATCCAGTAAATTTTGTTGGTTATTTACTGGGAAAGCATAGACTTTACCTTTGATAAATCCCCATAAATAAAAGTCTAGGGGTGTTAAATCAGGCGATCGCGGGGGCCATTGGGACCAATCCAGCGATCTTAAAAAATTCGAGATAATTGGAGATAAACTGCAGCGGAATTATGTGCTGGTGCCCCGTCTAATTGATACCAATAATTTTGCAGCTCACCAATAGGAATTTCTTCTATAAGTTCAGAAACCGTCCCTCGTAGAATTTCCAAATACTTATCACTGTTTAAATTGTCTTCATAAATGCAGTACCGCACCAGATCATTTAATACTATACCCGAAACATTGAAGCTAAACCTCTCTTAAGAACGCGTTTCGCGTAAAGCGTGCGGATTTTCTGCTGCCCAGAAATGTTCGTTTCTTCTATTTGTTATTCCTTCTCTAGAAAATTTCGCTTCATCGGTCCAAAATATTTTTGAAAGGAATTGAGGATCCTCTTGAATTTCAAAAAGATGAATTCGCAAAATTCTACTCGTCGGTCGTCATTACCAGGTCTCAAGGCTTACACGTTTTGGAAGGAATAAGATGCATATGATGTTCGCTCAAGATTCTTTGGACAAATGAGGAAGAAATTTCCAAATCGTTTTCTGCAGAACTTTGCGGGTTTGCGTGGAAATAAGCTAATGTGTTTATTACGTTTTTTGTAACTTTAACCTTGCCAAAAGGCAAAAAGTTCGTTTCAATCCTCTTGAATTTTGACTTGTTCATTGGCGGCAAATCAGGGTGGCGCTCATTAAACACACGACACGTTCTCTCCAAAATGTTATAACATTCTCCATGAATGTAAAATAGATTGAGAATATCAGCGTTTGAGTATTCTTCCATTTCGATTTAGAAGATTTAGTTTATCACTGACAGCTTTCGATAAATAACGCATACTAATCATCTGTCATATTGGATATTGGATCTCAATTGTTTTTCCATGGCTCACCATTGGAACATGTATACATTTAAGCAAATACATACGATATTTTTATAAAACCCAATTTGTTTTGTTTGCCGCTGAATTTAGGACACCCTGTATGAAAATAGACAAATTCAATAAAAAAAATAGAAACCTAAGATTATTTACCGATCGTCTGCAAAATATGAAGATTATATCTTCAAAACTTACAAAAATATGAGATTTTAAAATTTGGTCCCCGAAGGCTCATTTTCTGTTCAAGGTCAAATATCTTAAGAACGCTTGAACCTAGGTATAGGACATGCTACATAAAATAGCATTAAAATTCTCCGTAGAATCCAAAAATATCATAAAATATAGGGTATTCCTTTTAAAATAAGCAAGTTGATACAAACTTCCGGTTAAACCGGAAGTGACAGGAAGTTGAAAATATTTCAAAAAAGAAGTACCTCTTGACCTTACCTTAATCCCAAAATTTGAAATTTTTATCTAAATGGCATCATCAAAAACTTTTAATGAACGGGTTGCGTGAATAACCCTGTAAAAAGGCTTTAAGGTTTCTTCTGAACCTCTAGAGTGCATATTGAAAGAAAACAAACGACTATAGTAGATCAATTAAAGATAGGGAAGTCAAATATGCTGAATAAGACGACTATATCGAAATATTAAAATGTTTTACTAACTTGCAACGTAACATTAATAAACCGAACAATAACCAAATTTTTCTCAATCTTCTGAATAGATTCCATTTTTTAAAAAGGTCAGAATATTTTCTAGAAAATTTCGGTTAATTAATAAATCATATTCACGAATTCTGAATGATTTAAGTTTAAAATCAGATTTCTTTCATGATTCTTGGCTTTAAAATTCTTGTCCCTAGTTTTTACTTCCCTCGTAAAAGGGAAGTACTGTAATCGTGAAAAAATCACTCTCCGAGATTTTTTCAGATCTTCACGTTTCAGGGTCCCTAGATGACGAAAAACATGTTTTCTCAATTCCGTCGCCATCAGTCTGACTGTCTGTCTGTTCGCAGCGTAGCTAAAAAACTAGTTATCCGATTGACTTAGTAAAATTCTGATACTAATTGAAGGTGGCCCAACAAAATGGCGGACAAATAAAAAGTACGTAATCGTGGAAAAATTACCCTTTACATTTTAGCGTCCCTACATGCCAAAAAATATGTTTTACCAATTCCGTCGGTCCGTTTGTCGGTATGTCTGTCTGTCTGTCAGTTCGCGGGATAGCTTAAAGGCTACTTACCCGATTAACTTCAAATTTTAATCAAAAATTAAGTGTCATATGGGTATGACTTGGTAATATTTAGGTAATAATCCACAATGGCGAAACAAAATGACGGTGTAGTGAAATGTTTATAAAAATTATTATGAAAAAACTGCTTATCGAATTTATTTCAAATTTTGCTTAAACATCAAGTACTCTGTTGGAATCGACTGGTAAAATTTTGGTACGAAGCCAAGATGGCGGAACAAAACGACGGTATAATAAAAGATTTCAAAATTCAGCCTGAAAAAACTACTTAATGGATTGATTTCAAACTGTGTTTCATAACTAATTGTGGTATAGGACTCAACTAGTAAAACTGTGTTACTAATTCAAGATGGCGGAACAAAATTGCGGCCATATAAATTTTTTGTAATGGTGAAGAAAATCACCTTCTCAGACTTTACATATTTTCACGTTTAAGCGTCCCAAGATGCCAAAAAAACATGTTTTTTCAATTCCGTCGGTCCGTCTGTCGGTCTGTGTGTCAGTTCGTGACATAGTTTAAATATTACCTACCCGACTGACTTCAAATTTTGACCAGAAATTAAGGGTCATATGGGGATGGCCTGATAATATTTTGGTAAAAATCCAATATGGCGGACCAATGTTAAAAAAATTTTTGTTACGGTGGTCTATTATTTGAGGTTAGGATCCAGTAAAAAAAACGAGTATTCTTTTAAATTGTCGACGTTTCGCAACTTAACTGTTGCATCCTCAGGAAATATATATAGATCTTATACCCTGCATGAAACCCGTATTATCAGTACTTTTACTCCGTTGTTCTGCCTATATTACCAGACGTTAGGTTTCTAAATGGTTTTCGTTAACAATTCTTTTGTGGTATATTATGTACAGTATATACATATATACAGGGTGTCCCACGACGAACTGCAGCGATCTATTTCTCAGAAAGTAGGCTTTAGAATAATTTGAAATTTTGGCAGCTAACTAAAATCGATGGGGCCAATTCGCGCAAAATATTTTCAAGATGGCGGCACTTCCAGTTATACCGGAAGTAGACGTCAACTTTCTTATTTTAAATGGAACACCCTGTATATAATCGAATTTTTGGATTCCTCGAAAAATTCTAGGTATATTTCATGTATAAAATTCTATACCTAAGTCCAATTTTATGTAAAAAATGACGTTTGCAGGTCTAGACATAACTATAAATATCTGCTTATCGAAGTCTCTATTATTTATTTGCGATTGGCTCCCTTATCCAAAAGGGTACACTTTAGTGGCCTGTGCTGATATTTTTATAATAAATAACTGTAGGGAGATCAAAAACTGGGATTATAAACATACTTTAAAAAATCGTTAAAAGTTACTTTTTTCAAATGGAAACCCCAATTTTTATAATTGTATCTTATTTAACACTTAAAGTAAGGGTGACTTTGTATAAAGTTGTCTATTCCAAAAATTTGTAGTTTTTGAATTATTGATGATTTAACATTTTTTATTCTAATAATACCAGACGGCTTCTAAGTTTTCTTGTTAGCTGGCCATGACGGGGAGGCTTGGCGAGAACAAAACCAATTGGTTTCTATAGAAACGTAATATTTGTTGTCGTTTGACAATTACCTACTAAAATATTATTTATTTATTATAGTAATTATAATAATTATTAAACTAATAATCATGCTGGGGCGATCAAATTACACATACGAGGATTATTTGAATTTATTTATTATCTATGGGGAATCTAACAGAGTTTTAACTAGAACATGCCAGATATTTGCTGATAGATATCCAGATAAACAGAAACTGTCACCGAACAGCGTTAAACAAATGTTGGAAAACTATAAAAATGTTGAAAGCGTGAAGACAAAAATTAATTAAAGAAAGCCTATTCCCATTATAGTCTAGTCCATACAAGAGCACAACTTATTTTTTCAATAAATGTTGAAAATGTCCACCTTGTACTACTTCAAACATTTTTCGCATCTCCGAATAAATCCCTTGTGGGTGGCCGCTGTAAATGAAGCTGGAGATACATTTTCGAACTCGTCTCTTACCCTGGCCATACAGTCCTCTTTCGTTGTTACTGGATTAAAATAAACGATTCCTTTTATCCTTCCCCATATAAAATAGTCTAAGACTGTCAGATCGGGAGAACGAGGAGGCCACAGGAAAGGTCCATTGTTGGCAATCCATCTGTCGTAAAACGTAGCTTGTAAAAAGTAACGGTTCTATGCAGTGGGGCGCCATCGTGTTGGTAGAAAATTTGACTATGTTCTGCCAAAGGTAAATTACTTAAATATTCGTTGTCCAACTCTTCAAAAATATTCAGATAACTTTCTCCTACAAAAGTTTATAGACATAATTTTACGAAAAGAAATGCTTTGATAATATTTATCGATTTATTGATTTAAGAAGAAACAAAATACATCAAAACTCAATTAATCTATTCTGAAGAGTGCTCAATAAAAAAAAGAAGGTTTAGTATTTTATGACTTTCTAAAGTACCCTGTATAATCTAACTAAAGATAACTTTCCTATAAAACTATATACCTATATACTTTTTTAGATGTGATATGTTACGGTATGTGGACCAGGATTGAAGTAGTATAGTGTGACCTGTATAAATAATTTAATTTAATTTATTTATGTAATAATATTTACTAAATGATTTATCTAATTTTGGATTGACGCTAAATTGATAAAAAAAATTAGTATAATAATACCTAAATGGATTATTTTTCATTAAAAAAGTCATTGTGTTTAGGCAATGTGTAACTTACCATTTACATTTTCTTCGTAAAAATTCAGTTTTATTATTCCACTGTTCCTTACTGCACAAAATACATTAAATTGCCAGGATTCTTGAAAGTTCCGCGATCTTACTGCACGATATCTATCAGCAAATATCTGGCATGTTCTTGTTAAAAGCCTGTTAGATTCCCCATAGAAAATAAACAAATTCAAATAATCCTCGTGTGTGTAATTTAATCGCCCCGGCATGATTATTAGTTTAATAATTATTATAATTACTATAATAAATAAATAATATTTCAGTAGGTAATTGTCAAACGACAATAAACATTACGTTTCTATAGTAACCAATTGGTTTTGTTCTCGCCAGGCCTCCCCGTCATGGCCAACTAACAAGAAAATTTAGAAGCCGTCTGGCCTTATTAGAATAAAAAATGTTAAATTGTCAATAACTCAAAAACTACAAATTTTTGGAATAGACAACTTTATACAAAGTCACCCTTATTTTAAGTATTAAATAAGATAAAAATATAAAAATTGAAAAAAGTAACTTTTAACGATTTTTTAAAGTATATTTATAATGTCAGTTTTTGATCACCCTATATTTATTTATTATAAAAATATCAGCACAGGCCACTAAAGTGAATCCTTTTGGACAAGAAAGCCACCCGCAAATAAATAATAGAGACTTCGATAAGCAGATATTTATCGTTATGTCTAGACCTGCAAACTTAATTTTTTACATAAAATTCAAAATATCTCAAAAACATTTCAACTTAGGTATAGGATATTATACATGAAATATACCTAGAATTTTTTGAAGAATCCAAAAATTCGATAATATACAGGGTGTTCTATTTAAGAAAAGAAAGTTGACGTCTACTTCCGGTATAACCGGAAGTACTGCCATCTTGAAAATATTTTGAGCGAATTGCCCCCATCGACTTTAGTTAGCTGCCAAAATTTCAAAATTTTCTAAAGCCTACTTTCTGAGAAATCGATCGCCGCAGTTCGTCGTGGGACACCCTGTATAGATTGAATATTCTGCATGAAACCCATATTATTCGTCTTTACCTACTACGTTGGTCCACAGCTATTTCCTAGATATTAAATTTCTAAACGGTTTTTATTAACTTGTTTTTATGCTAGAGTGGTGTATTATTTCGGGTTAGGATCCAGTACATTGTAATTTGTCGATGTTTCGCAACCTTCTTGTTGCATCACCAGGACACATAAATTTTTCGTCAGGGCACATAAATTTTATGTCCTGCATGATACCCATATTATCAGTGTTTCCCTACTCCGTTGGTTCGCAGATATTTCCCAGATATTAAGTTTCTAAATGGTTTTCGTTAACGATCTTCTTGTAGTTATGTTAGAGTGTTATAATATTTGGGGATAGGAAATATCTGCGGACCAGTGGAGTATGTAAAGGCTAATATGGGTTTTATGCAGGATATAAAAATCTATGTGTCCTGAGAATGCAACAGTAAATTAGCGAAACGTCGGCAATTTAAAAAGGGCCACTCTTTTTTTTACTGGATTCTAACCCCAAATAATATACCACTCTAACATTACAACAGGATCGTTAATGAGAACCATTCAGAAACTTAAGATCTGGGATATCTGCGGACTAACGGAGTAGGTAAAGACTGATAATATAGGTTTCAATTTAAGATGGGGAAACAAAATGACGGACAAATAAAATTTTTAAAAAATCAGCGTAAAAAATCTTGTTCAATTGATTTTAAATTTTGCAGAAAAATTAAATGTTAATATGGGATACATATTGAATTTATTTTAAATTATGCCCAAAAGTTAAGTGTGGCATAGGTAGAGAGTAAATGGTAAACATTTTGGTAGGAATCCAATATGATGGAACAAAATGGCGCCGAATAAAAATGAAGAGACAGTATATGTAACACATATATAATGTGACTATGTACTGAACTAACTTCCATCACACTTGACTCTCCCTAATCAGGGCCGGCCTAACACTCCGTCAGTTCGTGCCCTGACACGTAGTAAAAAAATCAAGAGCGCAGAACTGCCAAAACAAAATGAGAAAAAGAACCCAACGGAGTTTCTAAATTACATAATTGGAAAATTCTATCAAAAACAAATTCCAAAAACATAAAATAGCCTAATTTTGTGTACTAGTAACCACAACGTTTTCCAAGACATTTACTAACCTTGCATTTTTCTTTACTTACAGCATGTCAGATGGTAAGAAGAAATTATCTGGTAGGCAGTTTGGGAAACGAAGACTAAAGACGGAAGCATCCTTAAAAAAACAAGCTGTTGCCGCGGAACAGTTTTTTAAAGACACATCTAGGCCAAGTAAAAGTGAAAACAATCAAGATGATTTGGCCAGCGTTGAAGTTGAAGGTGTTGAGGACGTCGTTGGTCCAACAGAGCAGTCTTCATCAATTTCTGCGTTGTCTTCTAGCACACAGGTACCTGACCCTGTTGAGCAAGAAAAAGACGAAGACGAAGGAACGAAAGGAGTAGAAAATGCACCGCACTTGCAGATGGAGACAGATGAAGATCGTCATTTTGGTTTTGAATTTAGATCCAGGACTGTGGTTGTATTTCTGATGCAGAAAGGATTTCTCTTTTGAAGGCAGGTCCAGCGTCTCGAATGTATAACTGCGATTTCCATACTGATACTAGCGGACGTAGGTTCACCTTAAACGAGATGTCTCAGCAAGGGTGAGAAAATTCACAGAAATTGGTTGGTGTATTCTGTATTCAGAATGAGCATTCTGCTTTTGCTGTAACGACTACATCTTCTTCTTTAGCAAGATCTACACAGATTGACGGCATATAGTACAAAACTCTCAAAAATCATCAAACCACAAAAAACATTTTGAAGCCCAAAAGTCCTAGCTTGAATTGAGTATTCGTTTTAAAACTTCACAAATAAAGATGCTTCTTCTCAAAAATTTTGGAATGCGGAAACTCAGCATTGGTACGCCGTTTTTCAACGTGTTGTTTCAATCGTAGTATTTAGAGGTAGCAATGAACTTTTTGAAGCTAGTCCAAATATTAACTGAATTTGATCCTGTCATGGAGGAGCATGTATGGAGGGCTTCGAACAAACAACACATAAAATGACTACGTACTTGAGTAAAATCATTCAAAATAGCAAATAATATCAAAAAATTCACATATTAGATGTTGTGAAAAAATCAAACTATTACTCGTATTAGATTGCAGATCTGACTTGAGTAAAATAGAACAAATGACTTTTGTTATTTAGGTTATAGGTATTTGTCGATTGAACAAGAAGATATCAATGTTCATAAACATTTTTTTGGGCTTTCCCCAATTGAAAGATCAACAAGCCAATAACTTTTCGATGTCTTAATCCTAGAGCTAGAAAACCTGGCATTGCCTTAGGCAAACATGAGAGGACAAGGATATGATAATGGGGCGAATATGAAAGGATCACATGCGGGGGTGCAAGCAAATGATAGAAATATAAACCCCTGTGCTTTTTTTATACCATGTGGTAACCACTCCTTTAACCTGTTGGTAATGATATGGTCAAAGCATCATTAGAACGTTTCAACTTTTTGAATATTGTCCAAAAATTGTACTTAGTTTCTTTTCATCAACGTTTAGATGAGCTATTGTTTTAACCACGTTGAAGGTCTAACCTTCAACCTCTCAGCGACACCAGGCGGGAAAGCCGAATCAAATCATCTGAGGTATCAAATCGGTCAGATATATGATACATTGCTTAGCATTTACCAGAACAAGGCTATAGATAGTTCAAGAAGAGATGACGCATCTGGGCTACTTACGCAAATAAAAAAATTTAAATTTCCTTGTTCTGTGGTGATATGGTATGAATTATTAAATCATACCAATCCCATTAGTAAACTCATGCAGGGGAAAAATTACGACATTGCATTTGCATTAAAACTTCTGGAAAGTTCTAATAATTAAAGTTTCTTAAAATATTTTAAGAGTTTGAGATTGAATAGTCACTTTAATGCCATCCTTGTTGATGCTGGCGAAATGTCACCTAAACAGATGCGGATAAAAATTTTAAATCAACCCCTAGGCATCGAGTTCGGCGGCAATTGTGTCAATTACTGAGTTGCACTGTTGATTTTAAGACGTTTGTTAAAAAATGCAAATAAAACAAACATATCTTGCCTAGAAAGAGACATGAATCGAAGAATTTTTACATATGCGAGCGGGTAAAAACCGATCGATCCACGTCTCTTCCTAGATTTCTAACTACACCTTTTTTAAAATGCTTCCGTTATAGTCCTATAGGGGCGCAATTTTTTAATTTCTGTACGGAGCAGCTGAATGGCTAAATCCGGCCCTGCCCCAATAAAAGTAATAATTCATCGAGGAAAGCTCCGGGTAACGGAATTTACCGATTTTTTTGTTATACATTTTATTTTTAAATATCCCCATAAGAAAATATCTAAAAAAAACTTTCTTTACAGCAAACCTGACCTAACCTATCTTTAAGAAAATAAGTAATTCAGTTTTTTATTAACCATAAATTTTGTGAAAAAAAAAACCAAAACAAAATTTTCGACCTTGTCGGGATATGAACCCACATGCTATACGACGCGGGCTGAAAACCCTAACACTGCGCCACCAAGCTTCTCGATGAAAAATATATAAATAGCGTATATTAGTTAGCGTGAAGGCTAACGACGATTCGTCCATTCATATGAATGAACGAATGGAACGAATGAACGAATATTTCATCTACACTATTCATCAATTTTTATTTAATCCGTTCCCATGGATTTCATGCGTTTCAATGTTTGAACATACACAAAAACAAAAGATTTGGTTCGGGCGTATGGTTCGCCGAGGTCAAAGCCTACTTGATTAGCCACACAAAAGACAGAATCGCCACGCAACGAAACGAATGGATGAATCGGACCCTCCACATTATGCGGACGAATAAACGAATGGACGATTGGACTACTAGTGAGTAGCGGGCTTAATACGTTCTCATGGATTTTAAGCGTTTTAAAGTTGGAACATACACACAAAAACAAAAGATTTGATTCAGACGAATGGTCTGCCGAGGTCAAACCCTACTTGATTACCTGCTCAAAAGACGGAATCGCCACGCAAGGAAATGATCCGGACGAATGGACGAATAGTGAGTAGCAGCTATGTGGCTCTGAGCTCTGATACAATACATACTTTTCTGCTGCGAGAGGCATGGTAATAAAATAATAAAAATCAGTAAATTTTCTTTACCCGGAACTTTCCTAATTATGAATATTTCCATTTATTAGGAATAGTGAAGTGGGACCCAATTTAGTTCAGTACTTAGTTATTTAGGAACACCTATATACTGTCTTTTCAAAAATTGGACGCTATTTTGTTCTAATATATTGGATCCCTACCAATATTTCACCAGTTTCTACCTGTGCCACATTTCATTTTAAATTAATTCAATAAGTACTTTTTACATTGACAACCACCACATTGTGTTACGTCATGTTGAATTCGCACCAGTTTATCCTTATATCATATTTAATTTTCTCTCAAATTTGCAGTCAATTGAATACGTTATTTTTTCTAACATGTTATTTGACCTCCATTTTGTTTCGCTATCTTGAATTCCTAACATAACTTTACCAACTTATCTCTATATCACACTTAATGCTTGCACAAAATTTGAAATTAATCTATAATAAGTAGTTTTTTTCAGACTGATTTTTTTAAATATTTTATTGGCCGCCATTTTGTTTTGCAATTTTATATTCATACCAAAATGTTACCAGTTCATTTTTATGTAACACTTGATTTTTTTTTGCAAAATTTGAGATAAATTAAATAATTATTCTTATTAGTAATATTTTTTTACGTTTCACTAGGCCGCCATCTTGTTCCGGCATATTGGATTTTAACCAAGATATTACCAGGTCATCCCCATATAGGCTTTATTTTTTTTCCAAAATTTGAAGTCAATCTGATAAGTAGTTTTTAAGCTATGCCGCGAGCTGACAGACAGATATACAAACCGACAGTTGGAACGACGGAATTAATAAAACATATTTTTTGGCATCTAGAGACGCTAAAATGCGAAGATATCTAAAACCTATTAGGGTGATTTTTTAACTTTACCAAATTTTTATTTGGCCGCTATTTTGTACCTTTAATTAATACCACAGTTTTTCTAGTTTATCTCTATACTACAATTAGTTAGGTTAGGTTTGAACAATTTGAAATTAGTTCATTAAGTAGTTTTTTCAGGTTGAATTTCTAACTATTTTCTTAAGCCATTTTCTTCCGCCATCTTTTATTCGTACCAAAATTTTACCAGTTCATTCCTACATAATACTTGATTGTCGTGAAAATTGGATAATTAGTCTTTTAAGTAATATTTTTTTTAACGTGTCACTAGGCCGCCATCTTCTTTCGGCTTATTGCATTTTTACCAAAATATTTCCAAGTCATCCCCATATGAGCCTTAATTTTTGACTAAAATTTGAAGTTAATCTGATAACTAGTTTTTAAGCTATGCCGCGACCTGACAGATGGACAGACAAACCGACAGAGAGACCTAGGGAATTTATAAAATATATTATTTGGCATCTAGGGACTCTAAATCGCGAAGATATGTGCAATTTTGTTCCGCCATCTTTAATTAATACCACAGTTTCACAAGTTCATCTCTATAGTACAATTAGTTATTGCACACAATTTGAAATCAGTTCATTAAGTAGTTTTTTCAGGCTGAATGTTTAAATATTCTATTAAACCTTCATTTTGTTCCGCCATCTTGGATTCATACGAAAATTTTACCCGTTGATTCCTATATAATACTTGATTTTTAGATAGATTTTAATAATTAGTTTTTTTAGTAATAATGTCTTTAACGTTTCGCTAGGCCGCCATCTTGTTCCAGCTTATTGGATTTTAACTAAAATATTTCGAGTTCATCCCCATATGGGCCTTAATTTTTGAGTAAAATTTAAAGTCAATCTGATGAGTAGTTTTTAAGCTATGCCTCGAACTGACTTAAAACATACTTTTGGCGTCTAGCGACGCTGAAGCGGGAATATATGTAAATCCTGAGACGGTGATTCTTTCAGATTACAAAAATTTTATTTGGCGCCATTTTATTCCGCCGTCTTGAATTAGTACCGCACTTTTACTAGTTCATATTTATACCACAATTGTTTATGACACACAATTTGAAATCAATTCATAAAGTAGTTTTTTTGAGGCTAAATTTTTAAATATTTTATATAGCCGCTATTTTATTCCGCCATCTTGGATTCGTACCAAAATTTTACCAGTTGATTCCCAAGAATCATAAATCACACAGGATAGTTACTTATCGTAAGCACGGTCGCCGACCATATATAAAATAAAATATATATAAAACTTCAAATGGAACCCTTGAAAAGGTTTTGTGTATGCAACCAGTTTATCGTATTTTTGTTAGTACTGCAACGATCCAGCAATGGCGCTAGCGGCGCATTTATACGAGTTGTCATTTTACATCAACGGTCAGTTTTCAGTTTTGAGTTTGACGCCAACGGTCAAACAGTGCTATTTGAGTTCGAATTGTGAGTGTTATATGATTATTATTTTGGTGAAAAAATTTCATATTAACAGATTTCTAGTTACCTCATTCATATTACAAATGGCGACTCAGTGTTGTAATTGTATGTAAATAAATAAATACATATTAATTTTGCTCAACAGTTTTATTTACGTGTAATAGATACTTTATATATAAACATTTTACAAAATCATAGTGTAATAGTATTAACAATAGGGGTAGATATGCTAATATAAAATATATGGTAAATAAAACACAAGGGTGTAAGGTACAAAATATTTTTTATAATGCAATGGTTTATATTTAAAGTTAAAAATTGATTATACCTAGAACATTATATCAGGTAATATATCTAAATGAAATAACATAATCATTATATACACATTTCAACTTTTTTATGGCATCACATTATAATTTGCATTTAAAATAATCTACTCCTTTGCAGGATTTCAAAAAAAATTAAAATTTATTTTTGACGAAATTGGGGAAGCCGAAAACGGTATTTTGATTTTTAGGGATAAGTCAATAGGATACATCATCGAGATGAAGCAAAAATACTTACAGTATATGACTATTTCTTTCTCCATAGGAATTCTGTATCTTATTAACATATCGAAAAAAAAAACATTTTAAGCATTTGAACCATAATTTTTAAAAAATATCTCAATTTTAAAAATAGATTTTATTTTATAGAACGCATCTAGAAACAAAACTTTCAATTAAAAAATATATGTATATATTTCTCAAAATTCGTTATTGTTATTTACCCTGTATAGACAAAAGAGTGCTAATAAAATAATATACTACAAAGTAAAGGGGTGATACATAAATAAAAGCTGTTTTTTTTAGGTCCATCAAATTAAGAATTATTTGAATTGGCCGCATTTAACTTTGATCGATTCGCAATAGATGGAGCCATAGCACTCATTGGTTTGTACAGTTTGCTGTAAAAAAAAAACGTTAGGCATCTCATAGCTTTTGCAACAACCCGAGGTATGGCGCTACAAACTTTACAACTCGAAGCACGGGAGTTTCCATTATACTGTAAGTATTGTGTGTCACCCACCGCAAAGGTCAATGACCAGATTAGTGACGTACTCCGGCCTTGTCAGTCTAAAGATTTAGAATTAGTTACATTGCTTTGTAATAGGAATTTGTCTTTTAAGCAATGTTTTCTCAATATTCTTTAGTTTTTACAAGTGGTAATAGGTTACACAAGTTTGAAAAAGTGTTGTTCGTGCATTTTTTTATAACTGATATATTTACTTCTGCAGAAGTCTACATAACAAAAAACAATGTCTGGGAATATGGCTGCTGTGTATAATTGCAAAAATAGTTACAAAAATCACTTGCCAGGTGTAACTTTTCATAGGTTTCCAAAATTAATTATTATGAAAAAACAGTGGGTACACAGGTGCAATAGAACTATAGTTAGCTATGTATTTGGATTCTTTATTATTTTTTTATTAATTTTCCAGGCAAGTTGTGTTTTCTTTTAACATATAAACTTTTCATTTTAATTTTTTGTCTGGATTGTTGATTTTTTACATATCTCAACCTTGTTCATTAATCTAAAAGTTATTTATACTTAGGTATCAGAAGCCTCTGTAGTTATTGGGTTTTTTGCTTCCATTTTCGTTGTAAAAGTGGTCATATTAATTTGTTTAATTTTTGTAATCTCTAGAATACATTATTTTTTAATTTAGAAAAAATATGTATGATAATAATAAAAATTATTAAAAAATCGTAATATCATGTTTTTTACTTTTCTAATTGAGAATCACTTTACCTATTTGCTTTTTAAATTAATACATTTAGGTACCTAAATTACGGAAAAGTGCTTATTTCTATGTAACGATTTGGGGCATCCTGTCATAAAAGTACATAATATAACAAAATTTCATGAATTAAGAAGGCACTCATAATAATATATTTATGTCTAAAATTAAATTTATTCTTCTCTTATTTTCCGCGAAAATATCTATTACTCTTTGAAGATCAGTGTTTTTTACCAATGACTTCTCAATTGATAAAATAGCCAAGTTTGATAGTCTGTCATTTCCAATTTTATTTCTCAAAAATGATTTTATTATTCCTAAACAAGAGAAAGTTCGCTCACATGAAGCTATAGAGACCGAGATTGTTACAGCGATTATTACTGTTTATATTTTTTTGTTTTAATTAGGTAAGAGTTAGCTTATTTTGGGATTCTTACTGGTAGCGATATTTTGTGTTGTTGTGGTTTGAGTATTTTATTTAAAATGTTATTAAAAATATTTTGTTTGTATGAGCGTACCATATAATATATTTAGACAGGCTAATGGGGGGGGGCCAGTGGCGGGACACAGGACAAAAAGGGGGGCCTTTCCTAATCATTTATTTTTATGTCCAAATATGAATTTCTAAAACATTTTGATGATCAATTGATCAGTACTTATTGACCGCAATTCATATGGTAATGTTGCTCTATTAGTATATACAATTTGTCGTAATTCATTGCATTAAAAAAATAACAGCATCAAAAGGCTAAACCATATTATCCTCCTATAGAAATAACACATGAAACTCGTTTCGAGCGGGCCAGGCGACATCACTGCAGCAAGGCTCGCTCGCGCTAAACTGACGGAAATACTGCCGATGTAACTATCCTGTGTGGTTTAAGGTTCTTGGTTGATTCCTACATAATACTTAGTTTTTGTGCAAAAGTTGAGATAACTAGGATAAGCACTTTCTTAGAAATAATTTTTTTAACATTTCACTCGGCCACCATTTTGTTTTGCCATATTGGATTTTTACCAAAATGTTAGCAGGTCAACAAACAGACCAAAGACAGACCGACAGACAGACAAACCGACGGAATCAAGAAAACATGTCTTTCGTCATCCAGAGACCCTGAAACGTAAAGATTTGAAAAATCTCGGAGGGTGATTTTTTCACTGTTACAATACTTCCCTTTTATGGGGGAAGTAAAAAAAGGAATTGAGATTTTCGTTTTGGAACCAATATGCATACTTTTAAATAGTATTTTTAGAATAGAATTAATAAATATATTATGTTATTTCCACAATAAAAGTCGGCACGCTACACAGTGGTTTCTCGGATATCATTTTTGGCCAAAACTAGGTTATAATTGTGATTAAAAATATTTTGTGTTTACTTGGTAGAGATATGTATAATAGCAGAAATATATAATTTCTGCAGGTGCAAAACGGCCTACAAGAAGAATTGCTTTCGATTATATCACAGGTTACCTTCCTGCGATCATGATTTCTGGGCCTCTACCCTCATCAGGCAGGCTTGTACCCATGGAGATCTGAAATAACAGATTGCTCGATATGACAAAATCGAAAACGAAACGTCTATCATACTGAAACAGTACTACAAGCTAAATGTAACACTTAGCACCACCCATTGGGGCTCCCGTGATTTCCGGCTGCAAACCCATAGGTAATTTAAAAAGTATGCACTAGCACCATCATGCGGAGAGTAGATACTAAAAATCGACACATCTTTATCAAAATGCTTGCTATATGTATAATAGCAGAAATATATAATTTCTGCACACATCTTTATCAAAAGTTTCTCCTCTACCCTCATCAGGCAGGCTTGTATCAAGCGGAAAAGATATATATATAACAAGCTAAATGTAACAGCACCAATATATAAATTTCTAGCACCATCATGCGGAGAGTGCAAAAATCGGCCTCTCTCACAATTTATCAAAAGATATGTAGAATTGCTTTCGATTATGTCACAGGGTACCCTCCTGGTACCCTTTGGTAGAGATTAGGTAAATGACCCTTAAAAATAAACTTTAGTTGGTAAATTACAAGCTATTTGTGTCTTAAATTAACAACAAGATATAAATATAAAATATTTAAAAGTACATTAGGATTATGTATTATTAAATGAAGTAATTATTAAAAAACAAACAAAAAATCAATATAAAACGTTGATTTCACCTTCAGAATCGGAGGAATCAATATATTTAGGAGCCATAGATGGTAAATGTTTAAATAATTTTACTGTTTCAGGTAAAAACAATTGTTTATTTTTCTTCGGCATTTTCCTTAAACCTGAGATTAGTGGATCAGAAGATACCCAAAATCTATTTAAAAGATCCTCGTTTGTGGCTGTTCTTAATGTTTTTCGAATAAAATATTCCCGGTAGTTTTTAGTTGCGAGACTCTTTTGCCTCTTCCGACATCATGCCTATTGGTAGGACTGCGGCAGAAATTATGGATGCGCCATGAATCAAAACCTGGTTAATACTGCTGAACATGTAATACCACGGATATTTTGATGTCAACAGTACCGCTGTCTTTTCGCCATATTCTTTAAATTAAGTTTCATCAATTGGAAATCCCGATTACATAGCTTGCAAAACGCACGCACAACGCTTTACACACTCTTCGTCGATATTTAAGATGTTACCTGTTACTGACAGTTCGGCAAAAAATCTTCTTGCCGTATTCCCGTCATTGCTAGTTCCACTCCCTCCTCGCTTTACTTTATTTATATTCAATCCCACTTCGCTTTGATTTAAATTTCTTTCTTTAAGACTTGCCTTTTCCCCTTCTGACCTAGCCTGCCATTTTTTGAAGTCCAATCGATATGATAAGTGTATGAAATATTCCATAAATTTTATCCATGCGTAAAGAGTGGATAAACCGTAGTCTAGAGATGATTCCTTTATTGGCCTCTTTTTAACTTTTTCGATGTCGTTCATTATTTTCGAAGTAGCTCCACAAATAGTACATGCTTGATTTGAACTAGTTTCTGTCAAAACACCAGTAATTTTGCCATCTATCATAGTCATCTTTAAATCATGTTTCACTAAAAAGGTTTTATTCTCACATCTACATTCGGTCAAATGTAATTCCTCAATTTCTTTCTTCACTGAATTGGAATCATGCAAAGTCAAAGATGCAGTTTCTTTTTTAAAAGAAACATGAATTGGCCTACAATATCTAGTGGAGGACGGCCGAGGGTTTTGCCAAAATATTTTTTTTATATTTGGATCAACTTCACTGACTGAAAATAATTGTAGGGGTACAAGTGATGTGAGAAATATATCAGAATCTGAAGCATTTTCTGTAATAGTGTTTATATTCGCTGTGACCGGTACTTCCGTCGCAACCCCACTTGTGTATCAAAGTCATTGTAAGGCCGGTATCGACATTTTCAAATACATGTTTTTGAGATAAAATAATTTGCGAAACAGTATGGTTCAAAAGCGCCTGTATACGTTCAGAAGATGGATAACAATTGACCTTTGCTTCCAATTTTTTTTATAAGAGGGATAAACATCGAAGTTTATTTCCTTAGCGTCTCTTCTAATTGTTTCATAATCATGCTTGTACATCCTAGTGTCGATTATCAGGCTGAGCTTCATCATTTGTATATGGTTTGATAGGTTTTTTGTTATGATTATTCCAAGTGTTCATTATTTTAGCTGATCGGGTTGGTGTAGTTTCAAGACCTGTTTTAATTAAATTTAGGTCATCCTTTTTTTGTTCTTCTTTTAAAATTGAGTTCAACGCACCTTTCAATTGATTTTTGTCGTAAGTATCTGCCAGTTCTCGAATTTTTTTTCGTTTTGCTTTATTACTGCTTTCTGTAAATGATTTTTCTGGTCTTCCAAAAGAAATACCCTGGGTTTGTAGTATATTCATTTGTGGAGAAAAAATTACCTCGCTTAGTAACCACGCATTATTCGATTTCATAAATGTATTTCTGGAACGATTAGCTTTTTTCCATCGTTTTGTTAATTGGTCGCAAATTTCAATTATTTTTTTTAGCGGATTGTTGATAGATTTCGCCTCGAATATTTATTCTATTGCCAATTCCATTGTAAACTTGAAAACTTTTTTCTATTGAATTTTCTTTATTTTCAAACCATAAATAAAAAATCTCTAACCTCTGAATGGTTGTGACTGTTTGCGGTTCTCTAAAAAAAACTTTTTTTTTAGGTTATGTTAACCTCCAATGTCGTTGATGGGTCACGTGCTTCACAGAGCTAATGTCGTTTTGTGCAGCACATGATCTGTCTACGACAATGGAGGTAAAATGATCTCCAAATTAAGAGCTGCACAAAACCAAGACAAGAAAAACCTTTTCCCGATGACATTTGGAGGTTAGAAATGACAGACATCGATGACTAAGGAATAGAGACTTTTAGTACGTTAAACTGTAAGTTTTTAATTTATTTAAGCAAAAAAATCTTGAATAATAATGTTTTTTCTATTTTTACTGTACGATGTATCTTATTGTAGCAAAAATTATTACTGATGAATACCAACATAAAAGTCTTGATATCTCATAAAACGGCAAAAAGCGTCAGCTATTTTATTTCTAAAAAATATCTTTAGATAATGTTCTACTAAAAAACACCATAAGTTGCGAAAATGGTTGATGACGGAAACATAAATTTTCTCTACCAAAGAAAAACGTTTTAAATATATCAGACATTTTTAACCACGAATAAAACAACCCTTCAAAACAGCTACTATGAAATAAAAATCAAACATTGAATTAACGTTTTAATTTTACTTACGTTGTTCTGCAGCTTCCATATCAAATTTTGTTAATATATTTCCAAATAAACTTAAATAATTACAAATAACTAAAACAATATAATAGAAAAATAATGTGTTTTAAGAGCCTGTTTATAAAACATTGAAAAGACGCTTCGTTTTGATAGCTGTAGGTATTCTTTTGTTTCAGTGTTTTTATTTTCTAAGCCTACTGGACCTTCTAGTATATTTTAATATTATATATCTACTTAGGTTAGAGCTACTTCTAATGTAACCCTTATTGGCCATAAATGGTCTCCGGGAAACCATTGTGCGTTAGCGCGAAACTTTTGGAACCCGAAAATTAGGCTTGTGCTGGTTGAAAAATAATATTTACATTATGTAATATATTCTATAAGAGACTCGCCATCTCCTTTAAAGTTCCTTAAACAGTAAATCTCGGCAATGCCGCCCGAAGTTCCTCTCATACAAAATTTAGTGGTCGATAGAAATCGCATAGAGGTGCCAGGTGGAAGGTAATGTTGTTTTTCGGTAAAAAAGTTAATTTCGGTTTGACTTCGTGGTGTTCCTCAATGATTTATTGATCAGAATTTGACAGACGATGGGTCATTGTTACGAGTCTAGCAATAAAAGATTTATTAGGAGGCTCTTTGTGTGTGTGAGCTTAACCAAATTTGACATTTGATGGAGTAAAGTTTGCGGAAAAGTAGCATTGAAACAAATTAAAAGTAATTTTAATTACTAAAATCGTTTCGTAACTTGTTATACTGTGTGACCAGTAAAGTCCGCATCATATGGGATTTTTTTATCAATAATTGACTTAAGTAAAATTTGAGATGGCAAAAAGTTTTTGCTTGAAAAATAAGGCAAAGTGGCAGTAAAAAAGTTGGTTGCGTGATTTATCTTACCTGTCAAAGGACTTATCCGTGAAGTGAGGTCCTTGTTGCCAGCTACTTATAGTTAGCTACAAGTACCTGGCAACAAAAAATTACAGTGGACCATTTAGGACCATAGTTTATGGAACATATAAGGGAAAAAATATATTTAAAATAACGCAATTTTGATCAGCTCTTGCATACAATTAGGCAAATAAATGGTCTTATTTTCAGCAGGGGTGACAAACGACAGTGACGTGACGACATCGAATTTTCTTTTAAAAAGATGTTAAAACCCAGTTAACATCCTTATAGTACCTGAAAATTATCTAACTATCTTAACCACTTAATGGATATATATAGACAAATATACAGTTTTTTTGTAGTAAGGGTGACATATGTCAGCGGCGGCAAAAGACTGAATTTTCTTCAAAAAAGTTGCTAAAATTGAGTTTACTTTCTTATAGTAGTTTCTAAATTACTGCAAGTTTGACCAACTTATGCCTATAATCAGACAAATAATTTTTCCAGCAGGGATGACACACGACAGTGGCGTCACGACATCGAATTTTCTTTTAAAAAAATGTTAAAATTCAGTTAACTTCCATATAGTAGCTTGAAATTGTCTGAAATTTTAATAACTTAATGGATATACATAGACAAATATACAGATTTTTGTAGTGGGGGTGACATACGTCAGAGGCGGCACGAGACTGAATTTTCTTCAAAAAAATTGCTAAAATTTTGACCAACTATTGCCTACAATTAGACAAATAGATGGTTATTTTCCAACAGGGGTGACATACGACAGTGGCGTCACGACACCGAATTTTCTTTTAATTAAACATTAAAATTCAGTTAGCTTCCTTATAGTTGCTTGAAATTATCTGAAACCTTAACCACTTAATAGATATACATAGACAAAAATACGGTTTTTTTGTAGTGGATGTGACATACGTCAGATGCGGCACGAGACTGAATTTTCTTCAAAAAAAATGCTAAAATTTTGACCAACTATTGCCTACAATTAGACAAATAGATGGTTATTTTTCAACAGGGGTGACATATGACAGTGGCGTCACGACACCGAATTTTCTTTTAATTAAACGTTAAAATTCAGTTAGCTTCCTTATAGCTGCTTGAAATTATCTGAAATCTTAACCACTTAATAGATATACATACAGACAAAAATACAGTTTGTTTGTAGTGGATGTGACATACGTCAGAGGGGGCACGACACTGAATTTTCTTCTTTTCTGTAGCTCCTTGTTGCCCGCTGCTTTGTAGCCAGCAACTTCACAGTAATATAGTTCTCGACATCCTGATCAAAAGCTCTCATGGTCACGACTTAATCTTGCCCATATACAGGGGGTTAAAGTTGGAATTTTGCATTTTCCATATTTTATGAAAATTCTTATTTTTTTTAAATTCTATTTAATTAATATGCATTCAAATAGGATAGTCGCTTAGAATAGTTTTGACTAGAAGCTAAGGTATGTATTAGTATTAATAAACTTATTCAGGGTGTAGCTGTTTTTAAGAATTTGGACATTTTTTTTTCATATTCTGCTGCACCTAACACTAAAACTCCAATTTTTATTAAAACCTCCATTACACTCAAACAAACAATCAAATTTTGGTGAATATTTGGCATGTTTATCAAAATTAAATGAAAATAAATAATTGTAAGGAACATTTTTGTACATAGCTGACATTAGACTAACCATGAATTTTAATATACAAGTTTTGCATTATATTATCTAAAAATCAGGATCATCATTTTATAGCTGGAATTTTTGAATACTAAAATTAACAAACATAATCGAACGAATTTTGTCATTAAGTGCAGCTTTAATAATTTAATTAAGAATAAAATAATACAGGGGGTTTCATAAAATTCTAGACTAACTACCCTTTTATGGTTACGTCAGATTCACCTAATTATAAAATGGAAAGGGCGATCGAATAGTACATCTTTTGAAAAGTCTTTTTAACAATAATGTATCTCCAAAATATGCTATTTTTATATTTACAGTTCGAAATGTGGTAATTCGTTAATGTGACAGAACCTAAAAAATATAAATGTATATTAACAGAGTGTTTTAAAAATAAAAAAACCACCTTGTAAATAAAAAGTATAATATTTAGCACCCATGCTCATAAGAAAATATTAATTCTCATGTGATAAATAAAATAACTCTAGTTTTTATGAATTTTTATTCTCCATATTTTTTAGTTTTTGCAACATTTATGAATGGCCGCCATTAAAATTGGGTAATGTTGATTTGAGGATACATACAGTAATAATAATAATAATAATAGTAATAATAATAATAATAAATAAGTCCAACCCTCTGGGTACTGCATTCAGCAGTATTGCGGACGCTACGGTAATGCGTAATCCGTACTGTCCAGCTGTCCGCTGTCATAAATACCCAGTATCCCTACCCTTCCCACACCCTAGCCATCCTAAATCCATCTTAACCTTTAAAACCGCACGGGACAACTAGCGTAGTTGGGTGGGGAGTAACGACCCCACAGACCCGAGTTACCTGGGCCACTAGGGTCAAATGGTGGCACACCCATGAAAATGGAGAACACATCGAGCCTCGGAACAGAGCCGCTGCCTGGGGATCTCCAGGATACTTTTGGAGCCACTGCTAAAGGTGACAGCATGCGGGAAGGTGGCGGCGGAAAGCTGAACAGATGGGCCTTTGCCAAAAAACTGCTACAGCCGAACCTCTTCCCGAGAATTTCATCAGAGCCGACATTGTTGGAGATGGAAGTTGTCTATTCCGATCATCAGCTTGCACATATACGGCCATCAAAACAATCATGCCAAACTTCGAGAAGACGCATTGAAATACCTACGACAAAATTGGTCGGAACTTAGATATTTTCGTTATATCACGACGACGTGAAGGACTTCAACAACTATTATAAGTTCATGAGCAAAACCTCTACATATACGTAACGAGCCTAGAAATATTTGCTCTCTCGGAAACCCAGAAGCACATCTTCCATATTTTCTCAAAACCAAGAACAAAACACATGTGCATTGAAGAGAGACCAACAATAACAGGCAAACAAACACACAACAAAATGATCTACCTTCTATTAACAAGCGATCCAATGTCGGGACAGTTTGAGCTTCTAACACCACAAAACATCAACCCAAACAACAAAGCATCAGGCGAGCAACATAACGGTCGAGGACACTGCGGGAAAGGACAGCTCGACCGAAACGATCACGATCAAGCAAAGGAAAATAGATCCACCAAAAGTGTTTTGCTGGCTAAGCTCTCATCCACCAAGGCGGGAAAGGCAGGACAACGGATGAGCCGAATTACAAAATCGAGCGAACCGAACATGCGCTGACCAATTGGATGCACAATACATCTGACACAGATGCTAGCCATACCCAACAACTTGAGCACATTACAACAGCGGATATATCGCAACGACTACGTGCCAAGGCAGGTAAACCAAGGAAGAGGTTAAAATAGACAGATGAAATTAATCGAACGGTGATGCATTCCTATTACACCGCTACCAAACTTCAAACAATTTCATCAGGATACGGACATAAACTGCATACACTTTTCATAGCACAATATCCAGAATACAAAGCACTTATCACAGAACAGAGAGTAATAGATCAAAAAAAAGTCATCACTAAGACCAGTAAGCTCACCCCACTAGCATTGCACAACATCAAAACTATGCTAGCTGCTGAACTAAACATTCACCAATCAAACGTTAAGGACAGTGGGGCAGATGCCGAACCGATCCCACATACAAACCAGCCCAACTGCAACCTCACTCAATGCTCAGTAAGGACAAGTAAATCATCAAAGCTCCATACACACAGCTACACCTCGGACCGTCTCTGATACAAGCAATCAAAGTAGAAATGGAGTCACATCTAAACAAATGGTCAGGCTCCGATTCTACAACAAGAGATCCTATTCCTCATGTAATCTTCATACACGGGACACACATAAAATCCTAAAGACCATCAACGAACACATAATTCCCGAATACATAACGAATGCGAGCACAATTGAGGACACTCATACAATGATCTACGCAGCAGCTATAACCACGATAACCCAGAACAATCAGAAACTCCTGCCACGACACAGAAACACCAACAGCATAAAACGAAAATTCAAAAAGCAGATAAGGATCGAAAACAAAATTAACAAAATTAGAAGAGAATTGGGACATCCTAGCCAATTCATGAACGGCAACAAGTCAAAACGTATCACACAAAGAGTAGAGAAAATAAAATCTGCATCTCCTGATTGCAGGCGTACAGAAATCCTTGACACTCTGAAGTAAAAATTATCCGTGTATGCCGCAAGACTCCGAAGATACAAAGAGTCAAATGAAAGAAAGGACTCTAACAACCTGTTTCGAAAAACCACAAAACAGTTCTACCAAAAAACCATGAGCAATGAGGAGGCGCAAGTAATAGAACCACCGATCAAAAAAGAGATCATAGAATACTGGAAAAGCGTTTGGTCAGAACCGAAACTACACAAAATAACGCTTCATGGATTAAAGCGGACGAAGACAGACACAAGTGCTTGGAGGAAAAAGAGGACTTTGCAATGACAACACACGAAGTTGCAGAAAAAATCAAATACACGCAAAAATGGAAATGTCCTGGAAGAGATAACATTCATAACTTCTGGTACAAACAGTTTACCTCCACACATGAAGCTCTCACTTTTTAAAACCTAGCACACTCCCCAGTTTTCTCACGTAAGGAATAACATATCTTAAACCCAAAAATTCAGTCAATAAGGATTCGTCAAATTACCGACCTATTACGTGCCTTCCAACCCTATATAAGATCATCACAGCCACAATTACCTGGAGAATAGAACAACATCTAGCACACAAAAACATTCTAACGGAAGAGCAAAAAGAGTGCAGGAAAAACAGGCGAGGAGGCAAGGAGCAGCTAATTATAGACAACGTCATCATGGAACAAATCAGGAAAAATTATAGAAACCTTCATACTGGTTACATAAATTATTAAAAAACCAGAGAGCTAGAATTTTACAAAGTCAATAAAAACATCAGGCAATTTCTTACGAAAATGATGAGTACGTAGAAAACTAAAGTCAACCTGAGAATACAAAAAGAACACATCGAAACAGAAGAGATCTACATCAGACGAGGTATATATTCCAGGGAGATTCACTCAGCGCTTTGTGGTTCTGCCTCTGTCTCAATCCCCTCGCACACACTAAATAATACAAACTTCGGATTCTAAATTAAACACCAAAAAAATAATCTACACAAAATAAACCATCTCTTGTACATGGATGACATAAAATTATACGCAAGCACAAAGGCACAGCTAAAGGAACTACTTAAAATCACAGAAACGTTAACCCTGGACATCTGGACATCAACATGGAATTTGGTATAAGTAAATGCAAGCTACTTCATATCAACAAGGGATAGTGGAAAGGCCACCCTACGACGGAAACAATCAATATGCTCAAAGAAGAAACATACAGATACCTAGGCTTCCATCAAAGCACCAAAATTAACCACACCCATATCAAATCAGAGCTCAAGACGCAATTTAAAACCAGACTTACAAAACTACTAAAAACAAAACTGAATTCCAGAAATGTAACCAAAGCTATTAACACTTTCGCCATACCTATTCTGACGTATTTGTTTGGAATCATTAAATGGTCACATACAGGCATAGCAAGGAAAGACTCACCATCGAGAGAAAAGAAGGAGAGAGGGGAATTATAGATTTACAATCGCTAAAAAAAAAACAAATTTACAAACTCAGAAAATTCCTCCACAACAAACTAACCTCCCCTAGGTAATAGTGACGGCAGACAAGGATTATACACCGCTCGACCTGTCTCAAACGAGCCACGCAGCAGACGCACACAGTCACATCCAATCACGACTAGAAAAGATGAACACCTAGTCTGAAAAACACTTCACGGAAGACACAGATACCACATAAAGCAAAACCACATACATAAAAAGTTTTCATATACGTAGTTACAAGAAAGGCAGCTGTTCCCCGAAACAAGCTTCCTGCTTGCCATCCAAGACAAAGTCATAGCAACCATTGAAGACGACAGGTCCAGGAGATGTCATCAGCAGAGAGAAACGATCGATCACATAACGAGTAGATGTAGAATAATGGCCGGAACTGAATACACCGCGAGACACAACTCAGCAGCCAGGGTCGTTCGTCAAGCATTAGCCACAACATACAAACTAATGGACAATACAGACTCCTTCTAACATTATACACCAACATTCATACTTGAAAACGAAGACTCCAAGCTCTACTGGGACAATGACATCCACACAGATAAGACAATCCCCGCAAACAGACCCAATATAACTTTTCCATCCAAAAAAGAGAAGATCACTTATTTAATTGACATGGCTGTCCCAAACGAGGATAACATCTAAGCGAAATACAGTGAGAAGACCGCCAAATACACCGACTGGGCAATGGAAGTAAAAGGCTGTGGAAACAAGAAACAGTCATCATGGTTCTTCTCGTCATGTCAAAAACAGGTCTCATCCCAACAACGTTTACAACGCATTTGGCTCAGTTAGGACTTAATACAGACATTCACAGGAACATCCAGGAATAGTTTTTGTTTTTCCTTTTCTTTTTTTTTACTTTTTTTTGTATTGACTTGGAATAATCCCGTCAATATAAAATACGACCACAGGAATACTGTAAGACAATAAGTCGAGATAATAATAATAAGTGGCAACCAACTACCTTAAAACTAAGATACTTAAAACTGGTAGTGATCTCAACTGCAGACTGTGTCGGACAGAAACCGAAACTATTCATCACGTCCTGGTGGGATGCCCAATACTTACAAAAAAAGAGTACCTAAACCGTCATAATGCAGTTGCAGCTACACTGGAGCATATGTAAGGAGTACCAAATCAAAGTGAGTGACCAATGGTATCAACACAAACCCGACCCAGTCACAACTTCACCATTATATGGGACACACAAGTTCAAACGGACATAGCTGTAAACGCAAACAAACCAGACATTATCATCAAAGATAAAACGAAAAAGACGTGTATCTTAATTAATGTGGCAGTTTCATCGGATTATAACATAATCCAGAAAGAGGCGGAAAAAACACTTAAGTATAAGGACCTGCAGATAGAAATAGAGAGAATGTGGAGCCTGAAGACCAAAATAGCCCCGATAGAGATAGGAGTAATAGGCGTAATCTCAAACAAAACCTGCCAAACAATTAAGGAAATCCCAGGAAAACACAATATACTCGCCCTACAAAAAACTGCATTATTAAAAACAGCTCGCATAGCACGAAAAGTAGTGTAACATCGGAAATTTATAAGAACACCAAAGAAGGGTCACCCTAGTTGAACGGTGCACATATTTTGTACCACAAGAATTTGTGTGAAAAAAGTACATAATAATAATAAAAATAAACAAAATAAACCATCTTTTGTACATGGATGACATAAAATTATATGCAAGCACAAAGGCACAGCTAAAGGAACTCCTTAAAATCACAGAAACGTTTACCCTGGACATCAACATGGAATTTGGTATAAGTAAATGCAAGCTAATTCATGTCAACAAGGGACAGTGGAAAGACCACCCTACGGAGGAAACAATCAACAATGAAACTATAGATAACATGCTCAAAGAAGAAACGTACAGATACCTAGGCTTCCATCAAAGCACCAAAATTAACCACACTCATATCAAATCAGAGCTCAAGACGGAATCTAAAACCAGACTCACAAAGCTACTAAAAACAAAACTGAATTCCAGAAATCTAACGAAAGCTATTAACACCTTCGCCATACCTATTCTTACGTATTCGTTTGCTATCATTAAATGGTCACACACAGACATAAAAAACATTCACATTCTCATACGCACTGAATTCACTAAACACAGGAAGTTACATCCCAACGCATGCAAGGAAAGACTCACCATCGAGAGAAAAGAAGGAGGAAGGGGGAATTATAGATATACAATCGCTAAATAAAAAACCAACTTACGAACCTAGAAAATTCTTCCATAACAAACAAACTAACCTCCACAAGGCAATAGTGAAGGCAGACAAGAATTATACACCGCTCAACCTGTCTCAAACGAGCCACGCAGCAGACGCACATAGTCACATCCGACACACACACAACTAGAAAAGATGAACACCTGGTCTGAAAAAACACTTCACGGAAGACACAGATACCACATAAAGCAAGACCATATACATAAAACGCTTTCATATACGTGGTTACAAGAAGGGCAGCTGTTCCCTGAAATAGAAAGCTTCCTGCTTGCCATTCAGGACAAAGTCATAGCAACCAGAAGGTTTACTGGGACATTGACATCCACATAGATAAAACAATCCCCGCAAGTAGACCCGATATCACCTTTTAATCCAAAAAAGAGAAAATCACTTATTTAATTGACATGGCTGTCCGCAACGACGAGAACATCCAAGCGAAATACAGTGAGAAGATCGCTAAATACACCGACTTGGCAATGGAGGTAAAAAGGCTGTGGAAACAGGAAAGAGTCACCATTGTTCCTCTCGTCATATCAGTAACAGGTCTCACCCCAACAACGTTTACACCGCATTTAGCTCAATTAGGACTTAATACGGACACTCACAGGAACATCCAGAAATCGGTCATTTTGAAAACATGTAGCATAGTTAGATCATTTCTTAATACATAATAGTTGTTTTTTTTTCCATTTCCTTTTTTTATTTTTATTTTTTGTACTGATTTTGTACAATCCAGTCAGTATAAAATACAACCACAGGAATACTAATATAATACTATAATAATAATAATCAACCTACCAAAAAACCATGAGCAATGAAAAGACGCGAGTAATAGAACCACCGACCAAACAACAGATCACAGAATACTCAAACAGCCTTTCGTCAGAACCGAAACTACACAATAATAACATTTCATGGATTAAAGCAGAAGAAGACAGACACAAGTGCTTGGTGGAACAAGAGGACTTTGCAATGACAACACAAGAAGTTGCAGAAATAGTCATCTACACGCATAACTGGAGATGTCCTGGAATAGATAACATTCATAACTTCTAGTACAAACAGTTTACCTCCACACATGAAGCTCTCGCTCGCCAAATTAATGAAATTATTTTAAAACCTAGCACACTCCCCAGTTTTCTCACCCAAGGAATAACATACCTTAAACCGAAAAACTGAAACAATAAGGACCCGTCAAATTACCGACCTATTACGTGCCTTCCAACCCTATGTACGATCATCACAGCCACAATTACCAGGAGAATAGAACAACATCTAACATACAAAAACATTCTAATGGAAGAGCAAAAAGGCTGCAGGAAAAACAGCCGAGGATGCAAGAAGCAGCTATTTACAGACAGCCTCATCATGGTACAAACCAGGAAAAATTATAGAAACCTTCATATTGGTTACATAGATTATAAAAAAGCCTTTGATTCGATACCCCACAGTTAGCTAACCAGAGTACTAGAATTGTCAATAAAAACATCAGGCGATTTCTTTCACAAACCATGAGTACGTGGAAAATTAAAACCACATTCAATCACGACTAGAAAAGATGAACACCTGGTCTGAAAAAACACTTCAAGGAAGACACAGATACCACATAAAGCAAGACCAGATACATAAAAAGCTTTCATATACGTGGTTACAAGAAGAGCAGCCGTTCCCCGAAACAGAAGGCTTCCTGCTTGCCATCCAGGGCAAAGTTATAGCAACCAGAAACTACCGAAAGCATATCATTAAGCACACAACCATTGAAGACGACAGGTGCAGGAGATATCACCAGCCGAAAAAAACGATCGATCACATAACGAGTGGATGTAGAATAATGGCCGGAACTGAATACACCGCGAGACACAACTCAGCAGCGAAGGTCGTTCATTACCCACAACATACAAACTAACGGATAACACAGACACTTACTACCATTATACACAACACACACAAACACAACATCCATACTTGATATCGAAGACTATAAGCTCTACTGGGACATTGACATTCACTCAGATAACACAATCCCGACAAACAGACCCGATATCACCTTTCAAAACAAAAAAAGAGAAGATCACTTATTTAATTGACATGGCAGTCCCCAACGACGAGAACATCCAAGCGAAATACAGTGGGAAGATCGCCAAATACACCAACTTGGAAGTAAAAAGGCTGTGGAAAGAAGAAAGAGTCATCATTGTTCCTCTCGTCATATCAATAACAGGTCTCACCCCAACAACGTTTACACCGCATTTGGCTCAATTAGGACTTAATACAGACATTCACAGAAACATCCAGAAATCGGTCATTCTGAAAACATGTAGCATCGTTAGATCATTTCTTAATACACAATTAGTTGTTTTTTTTCCTTTTCCTTTTCCTTTTATTTTTTTTTCTTTTTTTTTGTACCAACTGGTATAATCCTGTCAGTATAAAATACAACCACAGGAATACTGTAAGACAACAAGTCGAGATAATAGTATTAATAATAATAAATCCTTTTGATGTGTAAATATCTGGGAAAATTGAATGTTCCCCTCTGTTTAGAGGAGTGCGAATGCTACTCGGCATTTAAAAAAAAAATAAAAATAATAATATTTCGCTCCTATTATAAGATCACCAGATTTGAGATCGACTTAACCACCTACCGGATCGGCCTTTATAGTGCTTTCCTTTAGAAATATCCGGATCTTCAGTACATCACCGAGCAACGCATTGCTAACCAACAGCGGACAAACAGTCCGGAATAAACTTTTGACTGAACCAATCCTAAAACAGAGAGGAGAGGTGCAGCTTGAACTTGAGAACGAACGCGTTAAAGCCATAGCTCCGCCTATAGCAGAATAACCCGAGGAGAACATACGAAATGAATAAAATATAAGCGAAGACGAATCTACAGGACAAGATATCATTGACAGAGCCAACAACACCCTTGACAATGAAAAAATATCAGTATACAACGAAAACCAAAAATATGTTGCTGAGTTTACCGGCCTAGATCCAATTCAATTAAGCTCCCGAAACTTAGAACTAGTCGGGAGACTCACAGCATCTTCAAGATTTTCAACACCATACTAGCAGAGTTTAGTTTGCAGTGTGACACCGTTGAGAAGCTCCACACACTCACCTACTGCTCTGACTCGCGGTCCTTAGATGCCATAAACAACAAGTGCATTCTCAGAAGAAAACAGGCAAAGCTACACGCCAACAAAAACCCATATGGCAGAAAAGACTTGAGAAGACAATTGACGATTTGAGACAGGAAGACCAGCAGAATTTCAGAAGAATGAATACCCCTCCAGTAAAGTTAAGACGCGCATTAAAAAGATATTTAAGAAGATAGGTACAAACCCCACCGATCTCAACCATCAACAGAAACTAGATGAGTATCAAGATACACTAAAGCAAAAACTAACAGCGAAACATCTGTAGAGATACAACAAATGCTCAAAGAGAAAACGACAGAACTGGCTTTTCAACACCAATCTAGACAGTTCTATCGGGTTATCAATAACACCAAAGATCAAACCAATTCTGAGAAGTTGCTGCCGAGCAAAGAGCATTTGACCGAGTATTGGCCGAATATCTGGGAAAAACCAAAAGAGCATAACCAAAATGCTACATAGATACAATCTCCACATGATCAGATTCAAACACCACAGATGGAATTTGCCTCTATTACCAAGGAGGAAGTTAGCAGCTTTATTAAGGGAGCCAGCAACTGGAAGTCGTCAGGAGTTAACCATATTCACAATTTCTGGTACAAGAAGAAATTGGAGGTGTTCCATAAAGCTATGGCCCGTCATTTTACTAAAATAATGCATCATTCGGAGACAACCCCCACAGTTCTAATGCTAGGCACTTCAACCATGCTGCCCAAAAGCAATAGGACCGAAGACTTATCCCAGTACAGGCCCATCATCTGTTTGCCCACCATGTACAAGATCCTAACAGGATGCGTTGCAATCATATATTTATCATCATATTGTCAGTCATAACCTATTAGCCGAGGAACAGAAGGGATGCATTCGAGATCGTCAAGGATGCAGAGAACAACTTATCATCCACTCTGTGGTACTTCAGCAGACACAAAAAAACAAGGCAAAATACACACTGCTTTTATAGACTATGAAAAGACGTTTGACAGTGTACCACATTCCTGTTGCGTAGACGTACTAGGAATATTCAAAATTCTCCCTATGATCTCAATTTCCTGACAAGTATCAAGCACCAGTGAAGATCTAACCTGAGGATCTATAATGGCGATAAATTTCTTACCACCGATGAAATACACATCACTAGGGAAATTTACCAAGGGGACTCGTTAAGTCCACTTTGATTCGGCTTAGCGATGAACCCTCTCTCCACGTTGCTCAATAAAACAGGTCATAGCTTTAACATGAAAGCCAATAGAGACGATTCCCGAACCATATCCCACCTTCTGTATATGGTTGATATTAAGCTCTATGAGGGAAACCATAACCAACTAAATAAGCTTATTGACGTGACATACATCCTCTCGAAAGACATCCATATGGAATTTGGAATGTAAAGCCTTAAACATCGAAAAAGGAAAAGTCATTAATGGTGATGTAGCCCTACCCAATGGAGAAATAGTTCAAGCGATGAACCAAGGAGAGACTTACAAATACCTAGGATTCGAAAAAACTAGACTGCTCCAGGCTACGCAAGGAACGACTAAGATAAAGGATCAGTACCTTCAAAGAGTGAGAGCTTTTCTGAAGACAGAACTGAACGCTGGAAATCTCATTACAGCAATTAACACCTATGCTGTGCCCGTGCTGACCTACAGTTTCGGAATCTTGAAATGGACTAACACAGAGCTAGAGGGAAAATTGAGAGATTTCTTCAGCAAAGAGGCACAAACATCAAGCCGCCACCGCATAGTGACCTTAAGTGACAACTCGCACTCTCCACTCAATCTCTCAAGTGACAACATCATCCCAAAGTCACTTTCAGATTGCAGCATCAAGAATTATTTTTAATCTAATCAGTCGCAACTTTCACAAATTTTAAGCTAGCGCGCTTGTTCTGACATCAAAAGGGACAAATAGATCATTTCTTTTATCTAGAATAACATGTTTTTCGCAGGAGCTCCACAATATCACTGCTGCTTCTACATGTTGAGATTAAGATTGACCAACATTCCTTGAATTCCAGGGATGTAATTTTGCTCTGGTCCAAACGTGCATTGTTTGTTTGGTGGCTTGTTTTTTGACCGAAAATCAGTAAGTTCAAGTCAGTCGAAAGTTAACACGTATAGTACCGATAAGGAATTTTTTCTGCCACGGGGAATGTACGCCGAGGCTTCTTTCTGAAAATTTTCATAGCAGTTAGCTCTAAAGTAAGATTTTGCCTGTGGGTTCGCCAAAGAGTCGTACGTCATAATAACCATGTATGCGTACAGCTTGCTGGGGTAATCAGAAGGCCAGAAGTTTAATTGGGTAGTTAAAATTTCCACGTAGAAAACAGTCTACATGTAGGTGTTCAAATTATAGTCCACTCTCTGCAATTCGAAGCTACTAGTTAGTTTTTGTACTTATTTATATTTGTGCTTACCCATATATTTTTTATTCGGGATTTTAAGAGTAATCCGATAGTGCTAAAAATTCCCTAGAAGTGTTTGAAAAGTTCTGAGCTTTCAATTCTTAGCCTTCAGCAGTGTCAACTTTAACTTTCAATTTGTTTTAACCGCTCATTTATTAAACCTAGTAATTTTTATTGATGATTTATCCAGATTTGTTTCCTATTTTTTCACAGAGCCAGAAGTGGTTAAGAATTGACAAGGAGCCTCTTGAATGGGGGTGGCTATATACTTCCCGAGGTCTAAGAACATGACAAAAGACGCGGCGTCACAACATCTCCTGAAGCTCATCTCCTGCGGCTGCAAAAAAGGCTATAGAAGTATCTGCAGCTGCAGGAAGCCTGGACTGAAGTAATCCGTACTTGGCATCCACTACGAGGGAGTCTCGTGTGAGAACGTCCCTGAGTTCGCGTTAAGTCTGGATTACTCGCCCTCAACTGACCTGTCAGACGGAGGAGGTGAACTAAACAAAAGTTACGGGTGCCCGTCTCGGATATTCTGGAAAACCCTCCTGAGATCTCAGAAGATGACGTATTGGACCAACCAGGTCTATCAAAGACAGCAAAATTTCATTAAAACAGACACAGCTTCAAAATTAATGTCAGATTTTTCGAAATTTTTCATCGTTGTATGACACATCTATTCTTTTTTTAATATAATAATAATGATATTGGTAAGATAGAAAATTAAAAGACGTAAGTACTTTGATTTTTTTACTTACCCACGCCTCGAAATAAAAAGACAAATATCCCATTATTTGCTCAAGTGGTTGAGGGGGAGGGTTACTTTGGAATCTCAGAAGACTCCCAGGAGAGTTCACTGAGAGGGTTCAAAAACTTGAATGAATACTATTATTAGAGTTTTAAACTATAATCAATGCTTTTAAGGCGCTTTTACTGGCTTCCTACTCGTCTGTATGTTTGTATGTCTGGTTCAAATCTTGTAATGGATTTTTTACCACTTCCATTAGCGATTATTTTTAAATTTGACACGCATACGGCCGACGAATTTTGTTACTTGAGTAGATTAAACTGAAAATTGGTGCCTAGGAAAATTTAAGAGTGTCAGCATTTAAAAATTCGAAATAGCCTTGCCAAAATGACAATATCAATAGGTCGGACGGATGATTTTAACATTTGTGGGGATTTTTTAAGAATGCAGAATAAAAATCAAAATGGTGGCGCCAATATAGGGAACGAATTTTGTCATTTGTACAGGTTCGGCTGAAATATCAGTATCTAGAAATATTTAAGAATGAAAGTTATGAAATTTTAGTCAATATTTGAGAATTGAAAATGGCGGCACCAACATAGCAGACTAATTTTAAAATGTTGCGAGCGAATTTTAACATTTATACAGATTTGATTAAAAATCGATATTAAGTGTGCAATTTATACATTTTTAGAAATAAATATTCAAAATGGGGATGTCATCAATCAATCAATCCGATAAGTATTTTTTTTCAGTTTTGTTCCCCTATTTTGAATTTGTCTCAACATTTTTACCAGTTCAAGCATTGACTTTTATAACATTCTATTAGGCCGCCATTTTGGATTTGTAGTAAAGCTTATCAGTTGATGGTCATGCCACATCTAATTTTTCTGCAAAATTTGGATAAAATGGATAAGCAGTTTTTTAGTAATATTTTTTTAACATTTCAATAGACCGCCATTTTGTTCAGCCATACTGGATTTTTACCACAATGTTACCAAGTCATCATCATTATTACCTTTAATTTTTAACCAAAACTTGAAGTAAATAAGACAAACAGTTCCTGACCTTTGTCGCGGACAGACATACAGACTAACCGACGGAACTGAGAGTGATTTTTTTTGCAACTAGAGTACTTTTTCCTCTTGCGAGGAAAGTAAAAAAAATGAGTGCTATAAGATAAGAATAGAATAGCCAATTGTCATGTTAATAGCTAAAATTTAAAAAATAAAAGATTTTTTTTAATTTTCAATATCCTAAATCTTAAATTCTAACCAGTTTACGAACACATTTTTACTTTGAATTACCCAAAGAATCTTCATTTAAATTCCTTTACCTGACAACACTTATATAAAAAATTGGCCCAACTCAAGTGATAATTAAAAAAGGACGCGAAATCACCCGAAACTTTATTTCTCCAGATTTCATCTAGTGATTTTCGAAATCGCAGTACGTTTTTTTGAGCGTGAGATGCTCTTTGACTATTTTAATATAGTATAGATATATTCTATAATTATTTAATTTCTCTAATAGGAAAAACTATTGTAATCGTCAAAAAAATCACCTCAGAGCCTTTCATGTATCATTTTCCTTCTAAGGATTCTCACATGACCCCCGACGAAATAAACGTTCTATTATACTGAACCGGATTGGTCAATACGTCATGTGACCCAAAATAAGTGAATAAGGTATCTTCCATTAGACATGTCTCCTGGAAAAGGAAATCTTGCTGTTTAATTAGTGATTAAAAGAAAATTCCAAACTTAACGGCCATTTTTTTACAAACTCACATTGCCGCAACATACTAGGTCAACTAAAGCTGCTAGTTTTGCAACGTGCAAGATAAAGTAAATAAAACTTATTTATTAAATATTAAAAAAATCAATGTTCTTCTAATGTCACCGCACCTTTAGAACGCTGCTTCTTGAAGTAAGGCAACATATAATTAGAAGATGAAACCATATCAAAAAATACACAATAATACATTAAAACACATGCAGTAGTGACGCTAAGAAAAACTTTGTAATAAAATATTTTTTAGCAAATTAATTTCTTTAATATTAAAATTTATTGTAGTTCCACGACCCGCTATTGCTTTTTAAGCCACGCCGGTCACGTGACCCTGTAACAATCTTTACTGTAGACTATTATACTTTTTTACTATAAGGATCCTTTGTCAATGAAAGTGGGATAGTCTAATACCACAATGGGATGGTCTAATACCACAGTGGGATGGTCTAATACGTGGAGTTGTCGATCGGGTTTGCCATATCTAACTAAAACTCTTGTTACTGGTGTAATCTGATCTGAGGCTTTGGGTATTTTAGTTTGTATTTTACTATTTTGCAATAAAAGTAATTTCGTTATACTGCTTAGAAACTAAAACTGGAAACACATTACTATTCTTTGTATGAAAATTTTATTGCATCATGTTTAAACATATTAACCCTAATATAAATTGGTATAAACATTGGAGTTCCTAGCTTGGGTTGACATCGTCGTACGATCGACCTTATACTGTGAGGTAAACTTGGCAGTGGCTAAATATGTAAATAATGAACTCTATTCTTATTCTTACTCTAAGGTTTATAGTATGATCGAATGAGATTAAATATGTAGAAAACAAAATTTGTATAGCTTCTGCTCAATGAATTTATATCTCCCAATTGCATAATAAAATTTAAAATTCAATCTCATCTCAAATCTGATCTGGTTTTACACACACTAATTAACATAACATAACAACTTTAAATAAAACACTTTTTATAGAAAATATACTAGTTTATTTCACTAGTACAAGATTTGGTCCTACAGAAGAAACAGGAATGTTTTACAATTTTAAACTTTTAACAATATAACAGAGTTAATTCTTTGAATAAAAGGTTGTCCAAAACATTTTTCCCAATAGGCACATATTTTCTAAATCTACAGACAAAAATAAATACAAAATTCTCTATTACAAAATAAAGCTGCAAAACAAAATGCTATAAAAATAATGTAAATTGGTTGAGTGTATATAAAAACGAATGTTATTTTGGGATGTTACGATTGGAAGCAATATTTTGACATAAAAGGTAACAAAAAAAAACAAATAATTGTCAAAAAAAAATTGCCAATACAGTTTTATAAAATATATAGAATCTAAAAATCGTGTTAAATACAAACAGCCTAGCAAATAGAGAGAATATACAGAGAGAAATATTCGATGTCACTTACACATGAGTAATTTTACTAAATATACCTTTTAAGTTAGCATCAGAATATAGTTATTGCTGATGAAATAAGCACAAAAAAAGGTCTACAGTCTCTAGCACAAGTTAAGTCGCTTGTGGTAAAATATATGTATGTTTTCGAAGTTCTTTGTACAGTTACCCAACAATACGCGTGTTAACCCAACAAGATTTGGGAAACATGTTTTCGTAAGCTTTTTGGACAACAGCGCGTTGTCAAGAACACAAAGAGAGTTCGAAAAGTGACCAGAGTTCAAATTGACTTTAAAGTAGATATTTTAAATCTAGAAGCTGCTTAAATTCGATGTATTTACATATGCCTAGTATTTCCAAAATTGATCCCTGATTGGTTAGCACCTTTATTCGAACCCATCTGAAGGCCGATTATGGTCTGACCGGCTCTCAATTTTTCCTCGGAGAAGACTCGCTCGTTCTTTTCGGCTTCTTTCGGTCCGATGCCTGGTTTGCCGTATTTTACTGCCTAAAAAAACAAACATCATTATTATTATTACTTTTATTTTCAGGTTAAGTTAGTTAATAATGTTGATGACAAAAACAGCATAATAAAACGGGACGGAGCACATGCATGTTTGCTTGAAAATACCTCTGCGTATATATTAAAAAACATTATTTAATATCGTAATAAAATATTAGTTTAGTTAGTTTAAAAATTGCAAAAGTCCAGAGACTGGCTAGCCTAGCGATAACTGGAGCAATGAGGACGACGCCGTCAGCAGCATTGGATGTCTTGCTAGGGCTGCCATCATTGTCGACTTTCATTAAGAAAGAGGCTATGGCAGCGCACTTGCGAATGGGACGCAGGAGCTTGGCATACCAAAGGTGAGGTTGTAGGTCATGCAAGAACCTCCCACATTGTGGAAAGAGAGATCCCTTTATCTACCTACAGAGTAGCACGACCCTCAGGCAGACTAAGATGGCATAAGGGTTATAGTATCTCAATCCCCGAAAGAGAGGACTGGGTAATTATATTACCATATATTAGTAAAATATTAAGACCCTGTACCCCAGTACCTATAACTTTCTATGCGCATTTTCAAGTGGATTGGGGTTAATGATAATAAACACCCATGTGTCTCCCTTAAATAAATAACTTAATCCATACTAATAAAGCAATATTAATTTTTAAATATATATCTCCAAAGGACAACCCCAAGACCACCGGACATATACGCTTATTAAACTATGCCTTTTACATAATTTTTGTATTCATTTATTATGTTGTATTTTCGGTTGCCAAATATGAACTGACTACCTTTTCAATATATTTATGTGTTATGTTAAGTTGGTAATTTCTATTTTTTCCTGCTAGACGTAAAATGGAAACTCTCCCTCTTAATAGATTTTATTCTACCAATTAGTCTTCAGCCGCCTGAACTTCCAAATGTAAATCAATATTTATACCACAATGTCACTTATAGAACCTTGGGAGACCCAGTTACTTGGAATTAATATCCGACGTTCGGCACTCGATTGCACGAGGAATCTTCTGGGATCTTCAGGCGGGCTTTTATACTCGACTTCCACGTATGATGTAGACCTTAACCAGTAGCTTTATTGAAGTTTCACGTGTGTTTGAACATTTCAACAGATTCTTTAATCTTTCGTTTATAAAATCCTGGAAACGACGCTAGAGCCTTCGTTTCTTTTATATTTATAATATGGCCAGTGGTATGCTGGTGTTCAACTACAGCAGATTAGACAATTTGTTTCTTTTTAATACATCGTTCATGTTTCCTAAGTCTAGTGGATATTGAGTGCCCTGTTTCTCTCATATACACTTCTCCTCAGGAGCACGGAATTTTATATACTCCTTCTGTTTGAAAAGGTACATCTTTCGGGGTTCGGAAGCATGGTCCAATCTTATGTGTATTGAAGAGGTGTATGTTTGACCGCCGAAGTAGCCGTTCCATTTTGCCTGTAGTGCTACGTTTGTAGGGAATAACAACACTACCTAATTGTGGCTCCTTATCATTCTCCTGTCGCCGAGTTGAATTACTATATATTTTCATTGAACGCGTAATATCTTCAGTACAATAGCCAATCCCTCTCAGAGCTTCGGTGAGTCTCGCTGTTGCCAAAGGAACCATATTTACAACTTTGGAGAACATCATCAATGCACGGGCAAAAAAAAATACGTTAAGAAGTTACACTTAGGCAACAAAAGAAGTATGAAGCAGTCATGAACAGAAAAAAAAACCTAGTGAAATCTTCGCAGAATCAACTTGTCGAAGTCGTTAACCCAAGCAGAATATTTCGTCCTTTCCAAAGGCCAAAATTTTGCAATAGCACTGAGAAGCATTCTGTAGAAGATTACCAGTGGAGCAAGCCGATGATGCAATCGGGTATGAGACAGCGAAGATCATAAAGAATTTAAAACCCACGAAGTCGAATCCGTCCGCAGCCAAAAACACAGCGATGAAGATCTTAAATGAAGACTTCCTGGTCCTTCCAGCAGATAAAGGCAACGCCACAGTCGTCCTGGACAAAAAGGAATAAATTGAATAGGTAACTCAACTTTTGGACATATAAGGTTATGCAGGCACACCCTACAGAATAAAAAACGTATCCAACCAACCGCCAGAGGAGAAAAAATCATTAAAACCAAGCAGCTTCAAGATCCCAGGTTACACAAGAAAAATGTACCACTCGCCCACACACAAATTAGGTGAACATCTTTTGATTTTTTTCAATTTAATCCATTTACTGGAAAAACAGATTCGTTTATAAAAAACTCTGCACATTTCGTGAAAAAACTTAAGGCAATCCAATTGGATACCGAAAAAATTTTGGTTAGTTTCGATGTAGAATCGCCGTCGGTCTGTAAACACACCGAAGAACGTCGCTGCTGTTTGGGTTGCATCAGGCGAATTCCATGCAAGTCTGCAAGGAAACATACACAAGCGTTGGGTTTCTCCAAATCATTTAACATGCAAATTGTGAATGCTTTAAAGCCGGAGGACTATGGACAGCGGCGTAATTTTGCACAAACAATAATCGATCATTTCTTCGATAATGACTTAATCGATAATATCTTAGCGACGAAACAAATTTTCATTTAAATGGGGAAGTAAACAAACAGAACTGGGAATGAAAAATCGTAAAGAGAAAGTAATGATTTAAATACTTTAGTATACAAAAAACTTTGTACATTTTCAAAATTTTTCTGACTATGGCTACTACATTCTTTGCAATAGATTTCTTAACATAGAAGCAAAATTTTGGAATACAATGGTTTCCAAAGAGACGGTGTGGTGCGCAATGTCTGCGCGCGGAATTATTAGCCTATCCTTTTATAGACCTGGGCCAACTTGTTACAGTGAACAGCGACCATTATGTTGATATGTTAAACGATTTTTTCCTTCAACAGCTTCAAAAATTCGTGGGGTTTGATGCCAATACATGGTTTCAGCAAGATGGGCCCAGAGCCCATACCGCGAAAAGATCTTTGGCGACGGAACAAGACATTTTTACTGAAAAAGTCATTGCAAAGTGTGTGGGAACTTACATTGGCCCCCAAGTAGCCCTGACCTGCTTCCTATAGACTTCTTTTTGTGGAACCATCTAAAGTTCACGGTATACGTAAGTCTCAAACTTCAAGAATGCGTGGCAGGGGATGGAAGAGATCTTTGAAACATTATTTTTAAGAAATAAAAATTCGGGTTCATTGTTAACATTTTGACAATAAATTAGTTATTTTTTAAGCAAAAACGTTTCTTTTATTTAAGTTTAAAAACAGCAAAACATTATGGGATACCCATTATTATTTTTGTAGCTAAGGATGACTTGTTTTTTTTTATCTTCTGGATGACTCGTGAGATAACTTCATAGCATCGAACAAGGAGTTGATTTAACTTCGGCAATAAAGTTGACGATAAAAAATAGGGAAGAAAAGTCGAATGCTAACAAAGTTGGACAAAGAGACTAGGTATTTAAAGAGTATAAAAAAATGTAGAAGAAAATGTCGAATATTTAAAAATTTATATTAATAACAATATTGGGGTAATTAAAAAACATGTTTGACCGACTATTAAATGGAACAGCACGCAATGACAGATTGAGACGATTTATAATGAATGCTAAAACATAATAAAAGTAATAGAAGATAAAACGGGAGACAAAAAAACTGACGATTCTTTAAGTTTATCTAATTCTTTATCAACAAGCCTTTTTCTTGCATGTACTTCAGATGGAACGGAAAAATTTCCGATTTTGAATAATATTTATTTAATAAATTAGATCTTATTACATCCTATTCTATGATCACACATAATATGTCGGTAGTACTATAGAAAAAAATAGGATTCAACCACAAAAATTAAATTTCTTAAACTCAATTAAATCCGTTTATTTGGCTAACAGCTGTCGAAAAAAGTTTTTTTTATAGACCAACTGTAAGATACTAGCCCATTTAAATTAAAGTAATGATCTATGTAACATTGAAAAAATATGCAAGGACCTTAAAAAATAATATCTTAAAATTTTTCTATTCAAATTATGCTTTTTTGAGAATTTAAAAAAATAATACAATCTGAATAACGTTGTTTTTAAGGGTCATAATTACAAAGTAGTAATAGTCAGGTAGGAATGTCAATGTTAGAAAAATATGCACAAAAATTCAAAATTTTTCAAAAAAAATTAATTTTAAAAATATTGGAATATTAAAAAATCACCGAAACTATTTTAGTAATGATTTAAATAAGAATTACTTTAGTGCCCTATATTCTGTACAATAGATTTCTTACCATAGAAGCAAAATTTTGGAATACAGTGGTTTATTTCCATAAACATTAGCAACAGACTTGCGAAAACAACATAATATAACTTTTCTTTACGAAACTATTCACTTTGAAATTCCACTAAAAACTTTTCACCTGTTTAACGGCTAAGAATTCAATAAACACATTAATCATCAGTAGGCAATGATCTTTTAATTAAAGTTAATACTGTTTTTATCGAACATTATAGATGATAAATACCCTCGTTAATATCTTCTTGGTTACCACAAAGTATTTCCATTTGTTAAACAATAGTTACGATCAATTTTGTTTCGTAATTTCGTTTTTTTAGCTAACTCAGTTATATAAAGTGGTCTCTAATGTATGTCTACCTGACATTGGTTATTAAAAAAAATCATTGCCTTCTAAAATCCCTCCTTAACAATGGGAAACAAAAATTTTCACACTTTAGAATACCTGAAATCAGTTACATGAAAACTTTGCTTTGTATCTCATTTCAAACACGTTTCCAAACACTAAAATGTCAAAATGTTCCTGTGGAAATTTGTCGTTTCCATTTTCCGTCGTAATTTTGTACACTTTAGAATAAGCGTTACATAGCAAATCTGCTTTCATTATCTTCTAGAAGCCCTCCTTAACAGGAAATAAAAATTTTCCTGTGGAAATACATCATTTCCATTTTCTACACTTCAAAATACTTGAAACCAGTTACATGAAAACTTTGTTTTGCTTTGCATTCTAAACATTTTTCTGAACATAAAAATGTAAAAATAATCTTGCGGAAATACGCCATTTCCATTTACCAGACTTTACAATAGAAACTTTCTTTTGCTTTGCATTCCTCAAATTTTTCTGAACATAACAATGAAAAAAGGTTCCTGCGGAAATACGACATTTCCTTTTTCCGAGAAGATTTTGTAAACTTTAGCTGGAATGTCATATTCACCAAATATGTTTTTAGCTTCTATAAACTTTCCTGAATGCCGTAAATTAAAAAAATTCTATATGAAACCCCTCAATTTTCCTATTTTCTATTTGTTTATTTATTTTTAAAATTTTTCTTCACTGAAATAAAAAATGTAGAACATATTTTTTAATAATTAATGTTATTTTATAACTTAAATGATGGTTTATGGGTTTAAAGATGGTTTTGTAGACGAACCGGGGCTAACCTAACTCCTAACGGGATAGATCCACCCAGCAGTATAGATTTTCTTTAAAAAAATCCCTTTTTTAACATATACTCTTAATTTTGTCGGCGTGCTGCCGCGCGCTTTCTTTATAGCAAACCTGCCAAATCCTATCCTAACCTAGTTCTCTTTTTAATATGGTTTACTTCTGCAAAGCCTTCTGAATGCAGAACTTAAAAAATTAATGGGATTTTCTAACTTAAATAATAGTTTATGGCTTTGATGATGGTTTTAACTAACACTTAACGAGATAGATCTAATATAGTCGAATACGGTCTTATCGTGCGGGTCCAAAGGTCACCAACATTATGAATCAAATCAGAAAACACAGTGAATACCAAAATGTTGCGTGATTCTTTTATCGAGCTATTAAATCTCGATGGGCTATTTACAAATATACAGGGAGAAAGAAAATAGTTTTTTTTAATAATATTACGCAATATTATTAAGATGGCCACTTAATATTATTTTATATATTAAATGCCGTGGGACTAAATAGGAAAATTCACTAAATATGTATTTGGTTAAAATTTTTTGGTTGGCAAAAACAAAAATACACAAAATGGCAAGCGCCTTAATAAAGTCAGAAGGCGGTTCGAATCAGTGGAACAATCAGGATATGTTCTGTTTATACAGCCACTTAATGAAAATGAGATTTTTTTATCAATCACCAAAAATTATGAGCCCTGCTTGACCTAAAAATCTAACCACTTATACAGTGTCATTTATTTAAATGCGGGCCACCCTTGTGCAAAGAAAACTTGTTTTTTTTGTATTGTGATAACAAAAAAAATTTATTTTGTAAAAATATTATACACTTTTGTTAAAAACACAAAATAATTAGTTATTACTTCCCTCGTAAGATTTTTTCAGAACTTTACGTTTAAGGGTCTCTAGATGCCGGAAAACATGTTTTCTCAATTCCGTCTGTCTGTAGGTACGTCTGTCCGTCAGTCTGTCTGTTCGCGCTATAGCTAAAAAAACTACTTATGCGATTTCTTTAAGTTTCAGTCTAAAATTAAGGGTCATGCATGCGAAAAATACAGGCTCTATATATATATATATATATATATATATATATATATATATATATATATATATATATGTATATACATAGCCTGTATTTTTCGTTAGCCCCGAGTTTCCGGTAAAGCGATTTTACCGATTTTTATATATCAAATTTTGTCTTATAATTAATAAAAAAGTTTACTTATTTTAAACACGTTTTAAAATTCTATAATTATTTATTTATTGCCTACAAAATTACAAATGTACTAAAAAAGTAAGCAAAAAATGGTGTAAAATCTAATACAAATTTTTTAAATTAAAATTCACTGGCTAATATCCAGGAGCCAGTGGCAAAAGCTCTGAGAATCGGTATAAGGAATGTACAGAAACTTGTGCATGAAAAAAAAACATAATTTACTTCCGAAGAAGATTAAGAAATGTAGATGAATAAAACCAAAGACAAAAGACTTAAGTTACAATGCAAAAATGGATATTCATAATGCAATTTATGATTTATACACGTCGAAGACTAATATAATCCTTCAAAAACTTTTTAATATTATAGACTAAAAAATATTATCGTCACTTAAAAAGTCCTCATCTTCTCAGTCGTCCTCAAATGGCGGAATGATCATTGGTGATATTTCGACATCTAGAACTCGTTCTCGATTCCACCAATCCCATATTAATTTCTCCGTATGTTCCACAGATTTCTTCCAGTACTCCGGCGTAATATAATTTAATGAATCTTGCCAAAAAATTTGCACTTCATCTGATGTAAGGTCTTACATCATTACGTTCACGTGTTTTTCGTAATATGATTTTGCCCCAGCCCATATTAATTCTATTGCGTTAAACTGGCAATGATATGGCGGCAGTCGTAAAACCTCATGTCCATTTTCCCGTAATATTTCATCTACGGCATATATTGTTGGTTTTTTAATAGATTTTGTCATTAAAAGAAGTTCTAGTTTCAGCATATTGGGTAAAGGATTTTGTTTTTGTTTTATTAGCCAGTCATAAATATCACTTTTCTTCCAGGATGAAGTAGGTTGTTTATTTAAGATTCTTGAATGATAAGATGCATTGTCCAGAATGATTAAAGATGGAGCATCTAAATTTGGAATCAGTTGTTCTTTTAACCACTTTTCAAACAGTTCACAGTTCATATTATCATGGTAGTCTATACTTTTGGATGTTGAAGAAAACAGTAAACATGCACCTGGGAAAAATCCTGTTGAAGAACCTGCACGCAAAATAATGAACCGTTTTCCCGTCCCACATTCCTTTTTTCTCTTGACATTTTTTACAGACTCGTCCTGCCAAAATTTCGAACCACTTCCATTAGAAAATATTGAAGTCTTGTCTAAAAATACCACTTTTCTAAATTTTGAATTAACATTTTCCGTGTATTTCTTTAAAAACTGGATACGTTGACTTGCTATATGTGGCAACTCGCATAAAAATCTTTGATTACAGTCCTTTATATATCGAAAACCCAACATTTTTATTAATTTTGATAACGATTTTAGTCCAATTTCCAATATGCCTCGATTTTTTAAAGCTTCTTTTAAAACTTGAAGGGTTATATTAGTTCTTGATGTGTATAAATCGTAAATTGGGTTTCGATAAACTATGTTGACACTCTTAAATCTCGTTTGTTTTTGTTTCTTTTTGTTATTATCTACCATTCTAGCAGTCCAGATTGAGAAAATGTGTGGAAAGCTCTCATCAGCACTCAAAATTTACTTTAAGATGTAATTATTATACAAATCAAAGGTAATTTTGATTTCAAACATTTTTCCGACTGTTCCCATCGCCATGCTTGTTTTTAATTCGATGTGCCACGTTACCATATTCATAATTGAAGAAATACCTATAAGTTATGATACACGTAAAACTAATTTTTTTTATAACAAAAATTATAATTAATAAAAATGCGGATTAGGTTAGGTTAGGATTAGTTACGAGTTCTGTAAACAACCGAATTCCAAGTCTATATTGAAAGCGGGATGTTTCTGTAACAAAAACTATATTGTTAGGTGGATCTGTCCCGTTAACGTTAGGTTAGCCCAAGTTCGTCAATAAAACCTTCATTTAAACTATAATAATAACAATAAATAATTACAATTCTGTTGTCCAAATAATTTTCAATTGAAGCAAATATTTAATATAATTACATATCTCAACATGTAGACTAGTCTGTCTCGGAATGTTTCGATACATAATATAAACATAATTGATTAAATTATGTATCGAAACATTAAAATCTGTTGCAAATATTTGCGTTTTTACAATTCTGTTGTCCAAATAATTTTCAATTGGTCATTTCATTTCCTCTAACAAATTGATAAATCTAACATCTGGCAACGTTGCTAAATTTTTCGTTTTAAGGCTGTCAAATTCTGACCGAGTGTGACTTTTAATTAATTTTTTTTAGTAAAACTCTTGCATATCCCGCAACTTGTATTTTTGAAATGTAATATTACAAATGGGTACTTTCTGGTAAAAAAATAAAATATCCAAAAATCGTCTGTCAGGATAGTTTACTGGACCCCGTAACCCGTAAATTGCATTACGAACATACATTTTTACATTGTCACTTAAGTCTTCTGTCTTTGGCTTTTTTCGTGTACATTTCTTAATCTTCTTCGGTAGTAAAATCATGCACAATTTTCTGCACAGTCCTTATATCGATTCCCACAGCTTTTGCTACTGTCTCCTGGATATTGGCCGGTGAATTTTAATTTTCTTAATATTTTATTAGATTTAATATCATTTTTTTCGCTTGTGGATGCAAAAAACCCGAAAATTGTTTTCTATTACTCATTTTGTCACTGACTTGTCAATCTGACTTTAAACTGACATCGCTCAAAGATTTTTGCTACTGCTGGTATTTATATGTTTATCCTCTTTTTTATATGAAATATCATAGGTCTGTCTAATTCATCTTCCAGATTTTATGCAGAGGATATGATTACACGTAATAAAAGAAAAACAAACTAAAAAGTTTGTCGTTGATAAATCGAATAACCCGCATTATAACACTGCTTTTGACTATAGAAGTATTTTATCAGTTTATTTTTAAACTGTGAAATATATTTTTAGAAATATTTATAATCAACAGCAAAAGTTATGGTAGGAGCGGGGATCGAACCCGCACCTCTGGATCACTAGTCCATCGCTCTAACCAATTGCGCTATCGTACCACTGATAAGCAATCCTTTAGAACTTGTACATATTCAAACCCACCAGTATCATAAGCATTGCTGAACCAGTCAGGATCAACAGTAGTTATGATACTGGTGGGTTTGAATATGTACAAGTTCTAACGAATTGCTTATCAGTGGTACGATAGCACAATTGGTTAGAGCGATGAACTAGTGATCCAGGGTTCGATCCCCGCTTGTACCATAACTTTTGCTGTTGATTATAAATATTTCTAGAGATAGACCTAGTTTTAATATATGTATCTGACTTCCTAGGAAAATCAAAACAATGAGGAATTTCCGCAATAAAATTTTATATTTTTATGTTCAGAAAAGTGTTTAGAATGATAAACAAAGCAAAATCTCCATTAAGTGATTTCAGGTATTCCAAAGTATAGACATTTCCCCGGAAAATGGAAATAACAAATAAATAATAAACAGAAACATTTTGGCATTTTTATGTTAAGAAAAATGTTCAAAATGCAAATCAAAGGCAGTTTTTTTATGTAACTCATTACAATTATTCTAAAGTGTAAACATTTCCTCAGAATATGGAAATAAAAAATTTCCGCAAAAATATTTTGGAATTTTTATGTTCAGAAAAATGTTTGGAGTGGCAAGCAAAGCATGTAACTGATTTCAGATATACTAAAGTGTGAGAATTGAAAATTATGCATTTCCGCACAAAAAAATCTTATTTTCTGCTATTAACCAAAGCTTCTAGAAGACATGAAACTAGTTGGTTCCAACTGATCCGAGTAATATACCGATATTATTATTATTATTCTGTACTTTCTTTCAGCTTTAGCTGGTAGTTTTTCTAATCCGGGGTAAGTTTCATTTTAATCTGCACTAAGGAATCTTTTTACTAAATGATATGTAAACAGTATTCCAGCTTCATTTATCAATGGGACTAGTTGTTCTAAGTTTAATTATTTAGTCAACGAGTGTTGTTTTATTCCAGTGGCTGAAATGATGAGGGGATTGAGGGGATAGATTTGTGTTGATTTTACTCTCCACATTTGTTTTATTTCTCCTGCCACCTCCATGTATTTACTAATTTTGCATATGTGGTTTGAAGGGTATGGCTTAGCGGGATTACTATGTCAATATTATAATTATTACAGCTACATCTTTTGTTGGTTTGTAGTAGATAATTCCATTATATGTAAATAGTTCCATTTAAATGTCAAAAAGCGTGTTTTAGTAGTGGCTAAATAACAGGAAGAGAAAATGCAACTTGTTATTTTTTCTGTTCCTTGAATCGTTAGCATAGTATATTGTCTTGTTGTGCCTGTCGATCAATCGACTTTGAGAGAGAATGTCATAAATCGTGGAATTTTTCTATCAAATGCCATATGTGCTCAGATTTTTGACAAGATATTTTTCCGCATTGTCATTTGTACTTGCTTTTTGGCAATTTTAATTCAACCTGTTTTTTAAAATCACTAGCTACGTTCTCATGATTTTGGTTAAAAAACTGGTTTTGTTAAATTTCCGAAAACAAGTATAAAGGTATACGCCTAAATCTGAGCATTTATGTTATTACTACTATAAAGTCGAGTCTATTGACATTAATCCTAACTTTCTGTTGATATCTTTCGTTCTCAATATAATTAAATAATTTTTACTTTCTCATTCTCAGTAAGTTTCAAATCGTTCACAAGTTGCTGGTGAATAATTATGGCCACATTATCATGTCTGAGAATAATCGATGCCTGCTAACGTGTTACGTCCGCCGGTAATATGTTCGATAGCCTCATTAGTTGTTCGGCATCGTCTGCATTTATTAACTACAACTTTTAATATATATTTTGGGTATATTTTTATATTTATGACCCTGTCTTGTATTATCCATGTTAGACCCAGGTAGGTATACATACATTGGTGTCAATCTTTTCTTGAAATAGGTGCAACGGGTGGGTACCATGAAGTTCCTTGGAGTGGAGTATACTTGATTATCTTGGTTGTATTTATATTGCTTAGATGTAGAGGTGCTTATGTCGGCTTGGCATACTGCTTTAGTAATGGGTTTTGTTCAGATTTTTGATAGAAGTTATTATTTTGTTAGTGAAATCACTACGATTAATATCTCTAAATTGTGTAATTCCTAGATATTTTTGATTGCCATCCTTTGTAAGACTTTCTATGATTTGGTGCTTGTTTAATGTATACCCATCAATGATAGCTAGAGTTTCTTTTATGATATTAATTATTTTGCGTTTTTCTAGCCTAAAGTACATTTGTGTCGTTGCTAAATCCTTTACAGGTGGTCAAAAAATTATTAAGTCGTGGTCTGGAATTTCCATATAAATATAATCAGCTCGTCCATATAAAGGAGATATATTATTATTATCATTATTCTTATATTTTCGATTTTGCAATAGAGCGTGATAATAAAGAATTCTACATATTTTGACTATAAGCACCTAGGTATAAGAGTGTTTTACCTAAAGAAATACCCTTGCTTCAGTTATATTTCTATTACTTTAAGCCTTAAAGTAACAGAAATATCACTGATCTCGCCTTTTATTGTTCAGAGAAACGAATGATATAATGAAATTAGTAAACAATTAACCGGGTAGTTTAATAAGTATGTATTCTAAAAACAATAAAATAGGTTAAAAATTTATATTATGGTATTTCATACGCAGTACTGGCGTCATTTTCAAGACATTACTGAGTAATTAGTGGGCATTACTAGGAATTAGTAGTTATGACTTGGGAATTAGTAGGGGGCATTATTGGGCATTGATGTATAAAATGTATGCATCGGTTTCACCTCCTACCCAGGACACTCATCTCGATTCGCCCTTAATGGTATGTGAGAAGTCGCTTTTCAGCAGATAAATTGCTGAGCATAAACGACGTACAATGGCCAGTATCAGAAAAATCTGACATAACAAATGGTGTCATATGTTATTCAGAGATACAGTTAAAACAAAGGGAGTTTTAGGAGACATTTGTAGATTTCTACGTAGGTAACGTCCTTACAAATAAATCATCGACCAAAAAAAGTCCTCGCCTTCCGTCAATTATTATGCGTCTAAAAATATGTACCCATTTAATAACTATCGACATATCGTCGAGCACCTCTCGAGATATCGAAAAAAATTCCCATACCTACTCAGGTAATAACGAAGCTACACACCGACACGGAGAAGCTATCGTAGTAAACGACAAAACCAATAGATACGTGAGAAATTTCATTCACTATTTTGACATAATGTAAATACTACAGCTTCAGTCCAATAGAGGCACAATTAATTTTGCCCAAGGAGTTGTAGGGAATCTTGCGAATATCATGGATACACATGATTACAAACAGTGAAGTACTCTGAAGATTGAACAATGAATGCAAAATAATGAATACACCATCAAAAGACGTTATGTGGGAAGAAAAATATTCTTTATTGCCAAATATAATGCAAGGTGAAATAAAAAGAAAGAGATGCGTAAAAGGAGAAAGATCTTCTGGTTACGTAACCTACGAGAACCTATGTTGATATCTATTTTCCTATAGGAACGACAAGTTTCTGTTGCTACCTCCCGGGCTAGTAGCTCTGAGTGTATGGTTAATAAGTTCAGACAAATCATTAGTAATGTCTATTTTCAGAGAAATAGTTAAAAAGTGTAAAGCTGACATAAAACCGGGTGTAAATCACAAAACCGCAGTATCAGTACCATGATCGTATTCATAATCCAGTAAAATGCACAAAAATGTACGTCAAATCACCAAGTTATGTGAAAAATCATTTATCAAGAATACCAACCTGAATATACAAACCCCTATTTATTCGCAAAATGGTATAGTTTGAAAAACGGAGTTAAGTACCGTAGAGCTATTATACATTCCACTGACGTTTAAAGCGCATGTCGAAAGGGTTGCGGCAAAGTCAGTCGAGATTCTGTGGCAACTTGAAAGAGCAAGCTGTGGCAGTGTGGCCTGAGCCGTGCCTATACCTGGATAGTTTGGTGAATACAAGTGGAGAACCAGCCGAAAATTCACACAAAAAAACTAGAATTATGCCCGTTTGGGACGTTCCCGTTTCGTGCATCTCTAGAAAACTATCTGCTTCAAAGGTTAAACCTGTAGATAGGGATATAATATATTTTTTAATTTTCGTTTCGCGCGAACCTGCATTAGATATTTTATTTTAAAAATCATCATGGAACTACAAAAGTTTACTGTGTACCAGTTTGTGTTGCTTTTATTGTACTTTAATTTTTAAAATTTTTTATGAGGGAAGTCAGCTTGGATAGGTAATGTTATAGTAAAAGAAGTTTTAGCGTTATAGTATTCACGATGATGCCTTCTCGCTGTCATGCTCCGGCGCCTAACCTGGTGCTGATCCGATACCGATACACATATTTAACAGAACATCCGTAATAAATTACCAAAAACCGTTACACTGACAAAATTGTTTATTTAATTAGTAATGTACAAAGTATGTATTGTGTACCTGAAAATCATAAAAACATCTTCACGCACGAAATGGGAATAAAATAATAAGAATATTTTTCTTAACGTCCGATTTGTGGACGTCCGAAATTGGAAGGTACGAAAACGCCATCAGTCGAGCTAAAGGTATCACTGGGCTTGCTCTCTTTAGCCAGCTGGGCTAAAAAGAACGCAATTGCAGCCCACCTTCGAATAGGGGACGCCGGCGTTTGGTAAAAGACAGAGATTGTCTGGTTTGCTATCGTTGAACAGAGCAGTTGAGTCTTTCGAATCGCTTCGTGGAAGTCAGATCTCTGTGGTGCTGCTTCAGGGGGACACGGAAGACGTAAATGCTTACAGTGGAAACTAATGACCCCGCTAGGAAGGGAGCAGATGCTGTGAACATGTGACGCCAAGATGCATTAGAAAGGTTTAAAAATAAAATTTGATACATTAAAAAAGGATTAGGATTATAGGAAAACCGGGGTGATCGGAAGTTTTCGAGCTCGCCATCCGGACATTCCACCGTCTCCAAACTGGAACAAGGTGCCAATCATCTGAGAAGATCGCCCTAGCTCTGGCTAAGATCCGGACGGAGAGCAATCTGACATATAGCAGACAAACAGAGAGTTACTCACATCGACATGCCAAGTAGCTCTCACAATAGAACCACTAATGATAGACATTAAAATGATGTCGAATTGTTGAAGGTACGACAAAAACAGAACTTTTATGGGAGTGTATTATTTCCTTGAAACATAGAATGTTTAATAACAATAGTTTTAATATAAAAGTCATCATCAAATATCTTTCTCTTAGAACAACCTAATTTAATTTGATTAGTTTGATGTATGTCTAAACAGATTTTGACGGTTAAGTAAATAAAATGTGTAAGTTAATATTTAGTTCTTCTGTCACACATCCTTTGTGCCCAATGTTCTTTAGTTTTAAGTCCACTCTGTCAATTCTATAATATTTTTTAGGAATAAAAGTACAAGAGGATCAACAATGGTTTTGGTACTGCTGGATTTAAATATGTACAAGTTCTAACGAATTGCTTATCAGTGGTACAATAGCGCTATTGGTTAGAGCAATGGGCTAGAGATCCAGAGGTGTGGGTTCGATCCCCGCTCGTACCATAACTTTTGCTGTTGATTAAATATTTCTAAAAAAATTATTTAGGAATATTACGACAATTGTATAACCCACTCTGCAAGTGTTTACCTGCTTATGGACTGTTGTTTGACTTAGAGGGTGACTCCTCATAGAATAGTTTGTATTTTTCTGGATTTTTTAAACATAAACGTATTTTCTTTCTATAATTCCAGATAAGGAGGAGTGGGATAGAAAGGCAGTTAGTCTCGCAAACGAAACGTTAGTATGCCATATAGAAGGATCAAGGATGGCTTAAGTGCAGGCGGAGGAGCATATATAAACTAAACTGTAAGAAAAGCTTACCGCTTAGGAAGTACACCACGGATTTCTGGGCAGAAATGTTGGTTACTATGAAGGTGGCCACGATCGAGGAACGTTTAAGGTGGGTGTCCTAGACGATGTTATTTGTTGAGATAACAAGCAAAGTTGAAGGCGCTGAACTCACTTAAGGCGAGAATGGTTTTCGTTCAGGACTGCTGCATCGCATTACAAAGTCTGACAAGGACCAAAAGAGTAAGACTCGTTTGGGTTCCTAGATATTGTGGAAAAATGGGCAAAAAAGACGGCAGATGACCTAGCTAGCTATATGACGGGAACCAGTCCTAGGAATATCTAGGCAGCAAGTCAAGATGGTCCTAAATAATACAGACAAAGAATTTGTGCGATATGTTGCACCAGATACAGTCAAAACGACCTGGCTATTCATCAGAAGTACATGGATTATCTCTCATAAGATTGCTTATAGGTAGTACACCTAGTCCTTGTAGGCATAGAGAAAAGTTTGACCTAATACTGCATGTGGTAAGAAGAAGGAAACTCCACTACACTATTTGTGCGGAGACAAGCTATTTTTGATGCTGCAGTCTTTTAGAGGAATGCAGTTACGGACCTCCTTTGGAACGCTATCCGGATTTACACAAATGGCTATGGTGGGTCCAAGGAAGTGCTAGCAAGGGCCAGATTGGCCTACCGCTAGGCTTCGGCCACACCTCAACTATACTATTACTACTACTACTACTACTACTACTACTACTACTACTACTACTAATATTACTACCACCCATATCCTCTTGTTGAGTATACTAAACACTCGAAAACTAATGGTTATAGCTATATGGCCGGTTGCAGAAACCTCAATTAAAGTTTAGAATGTTTAACGGAATGTCAAATTTGACAGCTAGTTCCTAGATTTCTGTAGGCAACTTGTCAAATCCGAAAGCTCCGGTAAATATTCTAAGCAGCAATTAAGTTTTGTGCAATCAGGGGTCAGTGTATTATTCTTGTTCAGCGTGTATTAGATATTTAACTACTTAATATTAATACTATGAACTAAAAATATAAAATGTTATCTTAATTCTTAAAGTTCAGTATTAAATTATGAAATGAACAATTGAGAAATTTCTATAATTTTTTAAATTAATTCTGAAATAAAAAAAAAACAAACTAGACTAGCAAGATACTCTAACTATTGTAGATAAATAATATGTTAATAAAGGATATTTGCAACTACTTAATTCTTTCAACCCATTTCATTTAGACTGAATAACTTAGTCAGTTATAACAAAAGACATAGGTCAGAGACAAAGACAAACATGCAACAGAAAAGGGCAAATAAGAAGTACGCATGCAATATTTTTATTAATCTTTAATATTAGTTGTTATATGCTATGTTTAATATAGAGTTAGTAAATATACCCTGTTATAAAATATGCAAAGAGTGACATAGCTTTAACGGAAAAAAGTTAGTATATATGGAAAATTGGTTAAAACAAAACTTATGCATTGTAAACTACATATTTGGCAAATATAATGGAATATAATGATAGCAAGGTTTAAAAGACATGACCAAGAATTTGAGTTAAAGTTTACGATACATATGTTGCTACGTCACTAACAAGGCTATTTATCTCAAATTATGAACTAACTTTTCTGCCCAAACTCTGTAAACAGATAACAACAGAGTTGAGGTTTTGCCTTTCCCAAAGGTCAACAGTCTGGAAGGTCTCTTGAGCTGGAACTCCAAAGTTTCTTGCTGCTTCCAGGAAAGCATTGATATTTTCCATACATTTGAAAGCCATTTGACTGGTGTTGATTTTTTTGACAACTCCAGGTTGGATTGAGTTAGCTAGTCTGAAAGAAACAAATATAATACATTACATTTACATTAGTGTAAAATGAAACGTAAATAATTCCTTTAACATTAAATTTGGCATATTTTGGTCTCACATATGATTCATTTCCGATCTTATTATCTTATTTCGAAAACTTAAAATTTGTTATAAAAAAGTAAAACCGATTTAAAAAAAGCACTAAAAAATAAAAAATAAATTTTTTATTCCAACTTGAAAATTTGCCTTCATGAAGTCGGCTTCAAACTAATTCTTAATTATCTAAAAACAAAAAGACTGTATTGAGTGTCTTGAATCTAATATCAAGAGTAAAATGTCTTATTACTATCTTTATAAGTTTGACGCCAACTTCATAAAGTCACATTATTAAGATTTATTAAGACATTTTAGTTCAATTTATAGTGTTGTACAAAGTTTTAATATAAAGGTCAGCTTAAAAGTTTTACACGGCACTAATATTATATAAAAAACGCCATCTATACATTTTAATAGAAAGTCAACAAAATACAATGTCAAATAATAAAATTATTAGTAAAATTGAACGTATGCCAATAAAACCCCCCAAAACATGATTATAACACGGGAAATTTAAAAAACCCTTTTTTTTTTCTTTTAGTCCCCCTTCACAACAATATGGGTACTTCACTTATTGACACATGAAATGTTTTGTGCCAAAAATAAAGATATTTGATTTTTTCAACATTCAATAAGGGCTAAGAGAAACCTAGTTTTACATTGTGTTAACGATGTCTTCGAACCTCAACTAATTTTTAAAAATCTTGGTACTAACAATAATCGGCAGGAAGATAATGTATAGACCTTTCATTGTGTCTGCTGATTACTTTTATCTGCGCGTGTCAATACCTTAGTTTCTTAACCTCATCTCAGTGTGTATTTTAACATGTGACGTTATAGTTGTCTGATTTGTTCTTGTGATTTTATTTAATGTCGAAGGTTTGTTTGAATTTTGTATATTTATAGTGATAGTTTTTGATTGTTATATTAATTGTAGGTCTGATGATGCCTGAAAGGGCGAAACACGTGTAACCGCATTATATTCTTTTTGACCGAGACCGAGACTTTGTGTCTTCTTTCTAGTTTAGTCATTTGAAACCAGGTCTCTTAGAGAATATGGACGCTTTCTTGCAACATTCAATAAGATTTATAATAACCGAACTAATCTAACGAAAATATAGATTCTCCCTAGAGGGTTTGTACCTCAGCGTGCCGGAAAATTACTTTTTTGGTTACAATCGCCTAATTACCGTGAAAACTCTTAGGCAAAAAAAATTCAAAATGGCGCCATTTTGCCATTTTTATTTTCTTTTTAATATGCTTGCAATGGGACTACTCTGGCACTATCCTGAAGGCTTCCTGATAAAGTCATCCAAATTGGTTAAACCATCCCGGAGTAATCGAAGAACTCTTTTTGTCTGTTGAAAATTAAAATATCTTAACCATGGTTGGATGTATTGGCTTGAACTATGCATACCCTTTCCGTAGAAAATTTGTCAGCGAATACATATATGTGAAAGTATTAAATTGCCCATACAAAAAATTATAACAGAACAGTGGTGAAAATATGATTAATATTTTATGTTACTAATCGGAAATAGGAGAGAGGATGGAGGGTTTGAACAAGAGGAGGCTTTCAACAATACAAATAACTGCCTCAAGAAAACAAATTCAGAAATTCCGCCAGTTTTATACTCTTGACAACACTGTCCGTTTCGTCTGGCATTCGTCGCTGACGCCATTGTTTAGTTAGTTTTGTTTATAATAAATAATATAGTTATATTATTTTGATATATTTTAAGTGAAAATTGTTTAAGATAATGTTGATGTTCTTCTAAGGTAAGCAGAAATTAAAACATTACAACTTGTTTTAAAAAATCTTGGGAAAAGTAAATAAAAAGTAGTTAGGGAGGTTTTGAACAAGCTAAGAGAGGAGACAATGAACAGCGTTCAAAGGCTCCCCAGACTCCCCAATAGTATAAAAGTGTGAATTTGACTAAGAATTTTTTATTATTTTTTAAAACCAATCTTAACATGCCAAGAACATACAAGAAAAAAAGACCTCTAGTGGAATTCTCGGAAGCAGGTATGAATAATTCCGTCGAAGATGTCCTTAAAAACAAGTTAACTTTACGAGTCGCTGCTGAACGTAATAATGCAAAAGATACGGCGTTATTTTACAGTTCCAAAAAATATAACACTAACCAGATATTTAGTACTGCTGAGTTCTGAGGAAGAAGAGTTACAAAATTATTTGCATAAAAGCTCTCGAAACAATCAGCACGTAAACTTGCATATAAATATGCTTTTAAATTAAATAAAAAAAAACACGATCGTGGAGCCGCGACGATAAAGCAGGGCTTAGTTTGTGTAAACCTGAAAACACAAATCTTTCGAGGGCTACTAATTTAAATCGGACCAATGTTTCTGCTTTTCAAGAAAAAATATTAAGGTTATGGAAAAGTTCAAATTCAAGGTGGATCTTCTTATTAATACAGATGAAACAGGTATAATGACTGTACTTCGACCTCCGTTCATTATCGCTGCCAGAGGGATAAAACAAGTGGGGCAGCTGTGTAAGGAGAACGAGAAAAATTCGTAACATTGCGTTCTATAATATCTGCCAGTCGCACTTCTGTACCACCAGTAGCTACACCGACGAATGGCATGAACTATACAACTGAAGGAGATATTATCAGAAATACAAAATGCAAATTACTAACATAACAATCAAGCTGCGCCGAACTTTAGGAATCTTTTGAGGGCAGGAAGACTAATGTTGAAGATATTACAGTCATTATAGAATTTATTGTGATTATTATATAGGACATATAGCTTGAAGGCGAACAGAAGCAGAGCTTGTTTGCGTTTCTGGGCTAAGCTCTGCATACTGCAAAGAAGTAATCTCGTACCATAATTAAGATTTTGATGTGGAAAGTGGTACTTGAATAACAAATAATTAGAAAATTGTCGTTGAAATATCGGGAGTGCCTTTTGATAAATCCCAACATTCGAAAGGCCTTGCATACATTAGAATCGATGTGCTAACGTTCAATAACATGCTATCGAATGTTACACCCAAGTTGTTGACTCTAGAGGAGACCACCGCGAGAGAACCATTAATCTTGAGTAGGGTTCGTGGATTGTGAAAAGTCAACATAGGAACACTTAGCTATGTTGATAGACAGAAGGTTTTTGTTTTGCACTAATAGACAAAACGATCTAAGTCGGACTGTAGTGCAGAGTTATTCGACGTTTTGGACGTGAAAAATTTCAGGAAATCAACGAACAGAAGACAATTGCTGTTAATAAAGCAAGAGGTGACGTCATTAATAATTAGGAGGAATAATATTGGACTAATATGGGACCCCTGAGCTACACCGGGTATAATTGATATGACACGAGGGAAATTTAGCTCCGCGCATGTAATTTTCGTTCTCGACCAATTAATTGTTTGTCATTATTATACGAATTACTAGTTCGTTCGCGAACTAGTTCTTTGAACTAGTTCAATTTGGTGAACTAGTTCGCGGGAACTAGTTCATTAAAAAGAACGATTAAGCAAACCTCTATTAGATAACCACTAATCTTACATTTCCTGAATGTTTTAAGATTAAATATATATTTTTTTTAACAACAAAAGTTTGTATTGCATTTATAATAGCTTTTGTGTTAATAAAAACCAAAAAGTGGTTTATGTTCAAATCCTCCTTTTCCGCGTTCAAAGTTGCCTCAGATTGGGATAGCTTTGAACATATTTAGTTGCATTTTTATAAGAGCTATAGTTTTTTTCCAAATTCATTTTCTTCGTTACTATTATGGAAAGGTTGTAGCCAAATACCTTTTTAGTGACTTGCTGTGACAAAACTGATTAAAACAGATAAGATAATAAGAATATGCCATTTAGAAAAAACTGTTCAAATCCTCCACCCTGTACCCTATTGACAACGATGTATCGTGAAAAAAATTATTTCTGTAAATGGCATTTGCCCCTTTTGCCTCCCTCCGAAATACGCCTATACAATTGTGTTGGGCCTCAGAATATATAATATTTTTAACTTATTTTATGCCAAGGAATCTCTCATTAAGCGATAACCAATGTTTTTGACACAATCTGTATAATAAACTTTTCAACACAAGATCTTCACATCTTCCACGCAGCACAAATTTACAAAACATTAATTATTTTATTCGTAACTTTCATTTTTCTACTTTCAACAGAAAACCATAAAAAATATGCCGGTCAGATGACCACATAACGCTCATAAATTAAGAGAGTAAATCAAGTAACACTCTATATAGCATTCCACGGACTTTTTACACGGTTGAATGAGTCATTTTTCCATATAAGCCGATAGATTTCGCGCACCGCATATGCGGTAACTGCCGATGATGTCATCGATTAAAAACTGGTCACGGCCATTCTATTGAGAAGATAAATGCTCTTTTAACGGAAATATTTGTGTTTTCAGATGTGCGATAGCCGAGGTGACCTCTGATTAAAGAATCCTAAAAATACAACGATATAGTCATATAGAAAAGGCGTTAAAAACATACAAGAAATGACTTCATAAAGGATGACACCTTTAGCAATAATTTCGGATAAAAGCATGTTCTACAATTATTAGTGATGCCGCGAGACAAAATTTGTACTCTCGTAGCGTCTCGACTATTGGTAAAAGAAAGCCTCACCTTGTAGACAGAAATACTTACGTCTTTCCATTTTTGTCAACAGATATTATTGCATAAATAAAATTTTTCGAATTTATTTTACTAAAAACTGCGTTGCAAAAGTTTACCAAATTTTGGATTGTTTTTAAAACAGCAGTCTTTTTAAGAAAATGAAATGTCTTTCTCGTCGGTCAATAGTTGCTAGGCCGTTGAATTTATGGAAAAATTTTCTAAATAAAACTTTTAACGTTTTATCTCTGCTACTACCTACAGAAATATTTTCAAAGATACAGGCTGTCTTAAAAAAGGAAATATTCAAAAAATAAAATGTTTTATTTGTCAAATGAGCCCCCTGTGGGTTCTGTATTCAACTTTTAATTCGTATGTGGGTCGAATGCAGTGTTTTTGAGTTAGGAGATAAAAAAAGAAAAATTTTCTAAAATACGTACTTTTTTTTAAACTGTCATATCTCCACCACTGTTTGTTAATTATACTAAAAAAATTACATGTAATATAACCTTAGCTTAATTTTTTCTAATCTATCTTCACTTTTTTGTATATTTGTTCAAACATCTCCATTTAAAATTCTATTTTTAACGAATTTCTTAAATACAACACCTCCTATATGATTTTGTCTTAAACAGCTGAAAAGGTGCTCGTTCAGAAAATAGTTTGTTTGCGGAACGTATCTCCCTATTATTTAGAAATATTAAGAATTTTCCTAAAGTCTGCACAGAAAATGGAAAAAATATTTGGCGGCATGGCCAAGAAATAAAAAACCCCCTCTATAATTATATCTTTCAAAAGCTGGAAACGTGCTCTTTTAAAACATATTATATTTGCCGTATCTATATCATTCTAATTTTAAGATATGAAGGGTTTTCCTTAACTTTACACAAAAAAATGGATAAAATCGTAGGCGGCCTGACCAGGAAATCGCAATAATTGCTTCTTGTTGACATGCCGGTGTTATTAATTATTTATGTAATTCTGTGACATTTGGTGATATATTGTGCATATTATCTTTTTATAAATAGAAATGTTTTTACTAAAAATGAAATATACCAGCCAAGAATCATTGATATGATTTATATACTTGGAGAATGTTTAAAGAATTGCCTTCTGGCATCCCGAGTGTACCGCGAGAGATTTCCTGTTAGAAGACATCCAGACGCAAGATTATTTCAAAGATTGAAGGATCGATTTGACAGGACTGGGAACTGAGACAGTTAAGTACGAAAAGCACAACAGAATAAAGCCAGTGCTAAACGAAAGAAATGAATTTAACGTTCTCGCATCTGTTGTTGAAGATCCAGCACAAGAGACATAAGTGATTTGTTAGGCATAGGTCAAATTTCTGTGAAGAGAGTTTTGAAGAAAAACATCATCTAACGTGTGCAACTGAATCAAGCTCTTGGAGGACAAGATTTTGAAAATAGGATACATTTCTGTAATGACATTCCACATTAATGGTCATGTGAACAGGCATAATTTTCACTACTACGCCGATGTGAATCCAAATTTTAATAGAACTGTAGACCAGCAGCATAGGTGGTGTTTAAACTTATGGGGAGGCATAATTGGAGGCTACATAATAGGGCCCTACTTTTTTGATGAACACCTCAATATATTTTTCAAAACTTTTTAAACGAAGATCTCGACAATCTGCTAGAAAATATACCACTAAGACGTTTAAGAAATATGTGGTTTCAATTAGATCGAGCTCCTGCTCATTTTAGCATTGCAGTCCGAAATACGCTAAATGAAAAATTTCCCGGCCGTGAGATTGGAAGAGGGGGCCTGTTTCGTGGCCCCCAAAGTCACTAGATCTTACAAAACCTTATTTTTTTATATTGGGATACTAAAGATTTAGTCTACACAACAATTACAGCAAAAAACATGCGGGAACTAGAAAAGCATTTAATTAAGGTCCCCCTTAATGTTACGTAATGTAAATAGGTCTTTAACCGACAGGTTATGAATTAATTTTATGTATACGGCAATGTTATGTTTATTAATATTTTGTTTTAAAGACATTTATTAAACTTAACTATGAAGTAATTTTTATTACCTATGCCAAAGAGTAATAATTATTACGATTTCTTGGCCAAGCCAGCTAGGATATATCCCATTCCTCTGTGCAAAGTTAAGGAAAATTAATGACATAATAGTAATAATAATAATAATAATAATAATAATACAAATAAACATTCACACTTTCATTCGCTCTGAATTCACTAAACACAGGAAGTTACATCCCAACGCATGCAAGGAAAGACTCACCATGGAGAGAAAAGAAGGAGGGAGAGAAATTATAGATATGCAATCGCTAAATAAAAAACAAATTTACGAACTCAGAAAATTCTTCTACAACAAATAAACTAACCTCCACCAGGCAATAGTGAAGGCAGACAAGAATTATACACCGCTCAACCTGTCTCAAACGAGCCACGCAGCAGACGCACACAGTCACATCCAATCACGACTAGAAAAGATGAACTCCTGGTCTGAAAAAGCACTTCACGGAAGACACAGATACCACATAAAGCAAGACCATATACATAAAAAGCTTTCATATACGTGGTTACAAGAAGGGCAGTTGTTCCCTGAAACAGAAGGCTTCCTGCTTGCCATCCAGGACAAAGTCATAGCAACCAGAAATTACCGAAAGCACATCATCAAGGACACAACCATTGAAGACGAGAGGTGTAGGAGATGTCACCAGCAGAGAGAAACGATCGATCACATAACGAGTGGATGTAGAATAATGGCCGGAACTGAATACACCGCGAGACACAACTCAGCAGCGAAGGTCGTTCATCAAGCATTAGCCACAACATACAAACTAACAGAGAACACAGGCCCTTACTACCGTTATACACCAACATCTATACTTGAAAACGAAGACTACAAGCTCTACTGGGACATTGACATCCACACAGATAAAACAATCCCCGCAAATAGACCCGATATCACCTTTCAATCCAAAAAAGAGAAAATCACTTATTTAATTGACATGGCTGTCCCCAACGACGAGAGCATCCAAGCGAAATACAGTGAGAAGATCGCCAAATACACCGACTTGGCAATGGAAGTAAAAAGGCTGTGGAAATAGGAAAGAGTCATCATTGTTCCTCTCGTCATATCAGTAATAGGTCTCACCCCAACAACCTTTACACCGCATTTGGCTCAATTAGGACTTAATACAGACATTCACAGGAACATCCAGAAATCGATCATTTTGAAAACATGTAGCATAGTTAGATCATTTCTAAATACACAATAGGTGTTTTTTTTCCATTTCCTTTTTTTTTATTTTTATTTTGTGTATTGACTTGCATAGGAATACTGTGAGACAACAAGTCATAATAATAATAAATCGGCTTTTATTAACACATATTACAAAGAAGTATTCCAGATTTTCAGCAATAATTAAGGAGAAGTTTAGCCGAATCCCGAAGGATTCCACTAGTCTTACAGTTAAACCTTAGTAGAAAAATCAGAAAATAAGTATCAATAATAGAACGAAAGCTTTCACGGCTGTGGTCAATTAAGAAATCATGGTTCTTGGGATTAGACCGTGTCAAAATGGAATCACTTTCCGACGTTTCGCCTTCGATTGCACGAGGCATCTTTAGGGATCTTCACTTCACGAGATCGGAACACTGAATTCATCAGTTCATTGTTCCGATCTCGTGAAGTGAAGATTGAAGATTGAATGAAGTGATTCCATTTTGACACGGTCTAATCCCAAGAACCATGATTTCTTAATTTATCAATAATAGAATGATTCGATAAATAAATCTAAATTTAAAACTAAGCCTAGTATAAAATATAGATTTAACATTGATTTAGTAAACATTAATATAAAAAATAGAAATAAAAATATATGAACATTAAATAAACTAAATACAATAAGATAGGACTAACACAATATTTTCTAAAAGAGCACGTTTCCAGTTTTTAAAAGATATAATTATAGGGGGTTTTTTATTTCTTGGCCATGCCGCCAACGGTTTTTTCCATTTTCTGTGTAGACTTTAGAAACAACACACTCTTTTCTGACAGAGTACATTTTTCAGCTTTTTAACGACAAAATCATATACAGGGTGTTTTATTTAAGAAATTGGTTAAAAATAGAATTTTAAATGGAGATGTTTGAACAAATATTTTGGACACCCTATATAATTAAAACAAAAAGTGAATATAGTTTAGGAAAAATTAGACTAAGGTTAGATTGCATTTAAGTTTTTTAGTAAAGCTAACAAACAGTGACGGAGTTTAAAAAAAAGTATGTTTTTTTACAAAATTTTTCTTTTTTTATTTCATATCTCAAAAACGTTGCATTCGACCCACATACGAATTTAAAGTTGAATACAGAATCCACAAAGGCCTCATTTGCCAAATAAAAACATAGGGTGATCCATTTAAAAAATATAAATAAAAATATAATATAGAGATAAAACATTAGATTACCACTAGTGGTATTATTTATTTGATAATTTTACGTTCTTAAATTTTAAATGCTTTTATTTATATATAGAAATTGTGCTAAAAAATCTTTTAGGTTTGAAAAACACCAAAACTATGGCCTTGGTTACCAAGGCATCAATTTGGATTGGTGCTAGATTTTTTTTGTGGTTTTCAGGAGTATTTTTAATATTTTTAAATTAGGTAAATACTTAAATTTATTACAATGGTTTAATTTTTTATTTTTTTAATTACAAACAGACAAAAGAGGTATGGTAATTTTTAAACGCAACTCCATATTAAGGAGCTATTACTTTCCGATTTTCTGCTTCAAGTGAAGAAAATTAAAAACAAACAATTCTAAGATTTTATCAAGGGAATTTTAAACCATTAAGTGTACAAAAGGGGAATCAGAAAAGGGCTGTGAAAGCCTATTAACATTTGATGGAGTATTATTTGAGTTTTAAATTTCACCAGCTCTAAATTAAAGAATAATTAAAAAATATTCATGCAATTCCATTTATATATTTATTTTTATTCTTTACGTTTTCTTTTCAGTTACCCTACACACAGAAACATTAATGAGTCAACAATTAATGATACTTATTTATCGTGCGCCTGTACCTAAATCATGTAGTTGAAAAATTGGTATTATTATGCTCATTAATAAAATTAAAATCTATTTAAAGGTACAAAACAAAATCTAAATTTAAAATCAATAAAAAATATAAGAGACCTTTCATTTTCTAAAAAAGACTGGTGTTTTAGAAACAAACCAAAATTTCGTAAATTTTTGCAATGCAATATTTTAGTAAAATAAATCCGAAGAATTTTATTAATGTAATAATATCCTTTGAGAGAAATGGAATGACGTATGTATTAATATTTATCGACAGTCAGCTAAGGCAGATAAAATTACGTTTGGCTGCAGGTTATTTGCAAAAATCTAATCTAAGAGGTTTTGTTCCTTCATGGTTTCCTTTCAAATCTGCAAAATGATCTGGTTATTTTGTAATATAATCGTTGGGCTCCCTCAAAATGGCGCGCCCCCCCGCCTCTACCCACCGCACGCTACTGACCTGAGGGTATGAAAAAATCTGGAAGGGTTATTTTTTCACAATTTTAATATGTTCACTAAATCATTTAATATTCACAACTCGTAGAGTAATTCTAATTTGATTTGACACGATCTAATCCTAAGAACCCAATTGACCAAAGCCGTGAAAGTTTCCATTCTATACTAAAATTACATCAATTGTGTAAATTTATTTATTATTAAATCAATTTAAATTTGATAAATGAAATAATTTAAGGTTAGCTGAATAGAAATTATGTTTGTAAAATAGTTTATATGAATACATCACGGTTTTTTTGGCTGCTGCTAACTAAGTTGAAATTACTGTCAGACGTTTCGCTCTGATAAACAAATGATGAGAAATTTTCACGGGTCTTTAGTCTACTGCTCGAGATCAAAAAACTCACTGGTCTTTAGTTTTTGATCTCAGACAGAAAGAATTACTTTAAATGTATTAAATTCAGATTTCTTTGTTTGAACGTTTGTTTTTTGTTACTTTATAACAATGGTATATTATATACTTATGTTTCAAAAACTTTTAGAAGATGATGTTCTGACTGTAATAAAAAGAAATGTACGAAATCAAGGCCTACAAGCATAACTTGTTTATTTGCCAACACATTAGAATGAAATTTTGGTTAGGCAAAGGACAAAATTTTGAATTTTTTTTATCATCACAGCATTATTATATCTTCTTTTATTTCCAAATTTTTCCTATTAACTCGTTTTTTTTTATAAAATTTTAAGTTCAATCATGTGGCAGAACAAAACTCCATATTGGTAAAAAAATGCAAAATTAACTCTTATTTAACGATCCAAAATTCCATATCATTATGTTGGCAAGGAAAACGCTTATTTGTGCCTCATAAACTATGCAAATATTGATCGCTTTTTTAAAATGGTATTGTTGTACGCGTGTTTAAAAATAAGGAAGAACCACTTACTTGCATAAAAGCGTTCCGTCTTTTAAAACTTCATAAAAATTGTCCATATCCCCAGCAGTGCTGACGTTCTCGCCTGTAACGCTGTTGATCCATTCTAAACTTTCTGATGCTAATTCCTCGCTATACTTGGCATTAACCTGAAAAAAAATTAACGATATAGCTTTCTTCCATACAAACAACTTCAATTAAAGATATATTGCTTATCTATATATTTATAACACTAAACCAGATTTTTCAGCAAGTTCGAGAGAGAGTTGTACTGTACCAATTTACATGCATTTTTTTTGAAACGTTCCTCTGGTTACCGAGACCTTTCAACACTATTTTTTGTTTTGTTTTATTGCGAATTTTTTCTATAAAACCAATATGTTTTTCTTCAATCAAATTTCTGGACGATGTGGCGAAGGCGCTCCATGTTCCTATAATTCGACTGAAAACACATCGCGCAGGCAGAACAAGGTCTGCTGGGCCAGCTAGTCTTAATTAAATACCTACATATTGCCAATGTTTATATAAACGTCTCGTATCGATATCTTTATAAATTTTTTTATTATTATTTTTTCAAATTCTTAAAAGTAAAAACTAACAGAGTACATTTCCAACCAGAATTCCGATGCATAGTTGTCACTTGCATTGCCCACATTATGAACTAATTTTGTTAACATTTAACTTACACTTATGATGAACTATCAAGAGAAACTATAGGTTTACTCGTCAAAATTTTTTTAGTCTATAATAATTTACTTTTTCTGTTTGTGATAATAGATTATTTTGACTATTTACTTTAATTAACGACCTTTTAAATCACCGATTTGTGTTTGTAAATACGACAAGCAATTATTACACCATCAAATAAAAACTTTGTGCAGAAGCTGGTCAACCTAGTTAAGTCAACAGTCTATTTTTTACTGGACCTGTCCTGTATTCAGCTACGTGGATATCCTTAGATAATTGCCGAGACGTCAAACATAAAATGATATGTCAAACTAAACAAAGATGAAGTGGTAACTGCTAGACATTAACTTAATTTTTTTTAGCATCCAGGCTATTTTTTTTAAATAAGAACTATTAAGCCTCTAGGTTTAAACTTTTGTTCCAATGGATATGAATAAATAAATCATTTTTGGCACCCAAAGAAACCTGCCTCCTTTTCCTTTGTCAACGCCCAATATTACAACACTTCGCGCAAGCGCAACTAAAAATTGCTTCGCCCGAAACGAGGCTGACAAAAAAAGTGTCAAATAAAACAAAACAAAAAATATTTAAATATTTTTTCTCAATTCAGTTCATTCTATTTCAGTATCAGAAATAGCTAGGGATGATTCAGATAATTTTTGTTTCTTCTTTTCAAGGAAAAGAACTTGATTACAGAATTTCTTTTTTCAACAACTATTTTACTCAGCACTACTTTTATATTTCTTTCAGTTTTTAAAGCAATTTGATAAAAATTAAGCGAATTTTTTACAGATTTTTCTCATATCATTGCCGATCTTCATATTGAAAGTACCCATTTCATCCATCATATTATTATAAACATGTTGCCCTACGCTAGTTGCTTATGTTTTCAATCAATAAATGTTTATTTATTCAAAACCCAGATTATATGCAGAATTACCGTGGGAAAATATTTTTATAAAATTAACAACTTTGCATAATTCTTGATAAGAATAGTGGTCAGGATATATTCATAAAAAATTATCAAGATGTATATAAAAAATAAGATTTGCACGCATTCATTCTATGCCATAAAATTAGATGTTGCAGACGCTAACGAAATATAGAACCTGACAATGACAATAATTTTAAAGAGAGAAAAAGACGATTACGATTGGCCAGAAAATCATGTTTTCTTCTCTTTTTTCTTCAATATGTGTATGTATTGCACTATTGAGAATAAAGCTGTCTTTCTTTAAAAATATTTATAGGATGCCTTTTGCGATAAGGGCCTCCAGATGTAATGAAATTTGTATTATAGTAGAAGCTGCCAATAATGCCTTAATAATTTTATGCAACAAAATAAAATTAAAATCAACGATATTTGACATTTTCACTGTCCTTCGGCAAACATTGTCCAATTTTTTCTGATTTTTATTAAAAATTATCATTTTCTATGGGTTTTACCTCACGGTTTCCGAATTTCTTAACATGTTTCTGTTTTTTTTCCTGATTCTGGCAACCCTGAGTGTCTGCCATTTGATCTTCGTTTCAACAACGAACATTGTTATCGTTAAAAGAGCTTGTATTGCAAAGAAAGGTTAATAAAAACAGGAAGGGTAATTAAACGGCCTATAAATAAATACGTGCCCCTTTTTGCTACATAAAAGGATTATTAAAGTTGTACAAGAAAGCAATATAATTACCGTTTTCTCTGAAAATATATAAAAACTACTAACTTGCTTTTAGATTATTCTTTGGAGCACTAAACGTTTTCTCAGGGTTTTTATACATTCCTTTTTACTTAGCTTAGATTGGAAGTAGCAACTGAAGACAACAAATCATAACACGAAAACATGATATATTACTCGTTCTCGTTCCCCAGATAAAATTTCATTAGCTTTTCTTGTTCATGTGTACTTAGAAATTGGTGTAATGGGATTGTTCGGAAGTGTGTTGGTGATTGTTATGTTAACAATTACTGGGCTGAAAACAACTGACTTACACTTTTGTTAAACCACATTTTTCAACACTTGGTTAGCTTTATTGAAAACAAATACTTCCGGTCATTGACAAGTACTGTCCTATTTTAGCCGACACATTTATTGTTCTAATGTAGCTAGAAATGAACACTTAATTTTGCAAGAACAAAATAATTAATTAAAGAGCAAGACGGATTTATTTCAAAAGAATAAAAATAAAATGAACATTTATTACAAGTTTCCCCAAGAAAATTCAAGTAAAGTGCGGGACACGAAAGAAAACCGGGCGGTCCTTAAAATGAAGGTTCATAGTCTTATGCAAGCGGAAAAGCAAAATTTGTGTACGCAAATAAATTTTATGTTATTTTATTTGTTGTAATAGTTTGCCGCTTCACCTATAAAGTGCGCCAGCTAAGCGGTACGGAAAATTAATCGAGGATTTAGTAAATTTCGCAATGGTCCACTTGTAATTGGGATGTGCCTAGAGTCTCCATACACTTGCCGCTATTGCAATTAATATTTGAAAAACTACAGAACTCATATTTTTCCAAAATTAACACATCAATGTAGTTATAGTAGGGGAGCCAGCACTGATTCCAGCGAACAAGATTTATCAAAATTTTAACTTATGCAGTTCGACTTTGGGCTATTTGGGTATGCCAGAAGTGACCGTTTGTCCCCGTCTGTCATATTACTTTGTACAGGGGGCGTCATTGTGAAGTAATATAAAGGGCGTTTCCTAATTGCGTGCTAATGTTAAAAGGGGGTGATTCTTGGACCTTTTTAAGAAAAAAGTTTAATATGAACCTAAAAGTCCTAACTTTGGAGATACAGGGTTTAAAAAAACATTTTTTTTAAATCCTAATTCTGATGCTATTATAGATAAATAACTGTGTGGAATTTCTACCAGTGGCGTGCATATGTAATTGACCTGGGTAAATCCGTATGCTCCTTAATGCATAGAAAACGTGTATCAAATTTCATGTAGTTATCTACAATAGCATCAGAATTGGGATGAAAAAAAAAATGTTTTCTTTTTAAACTTTACCATCCTGTATCTCAAAAGTTAAGACTTGTAGGACATAAAAACAATTTCTAAATAGATAAAATAATCAAATGAAAATTAATGAGAGACTTGAGTTTGAATCTGAGAAACAAGATGATCAATATTGGGGTCAATATCACTAGTAAATAGTCGCAAAGTGTTTTTTAAATTAACATCTGTAAGGCGACTCCGATGTTTATTTTTATTAATCTTCATGATTGAAAAAAGCTGCTCACATTTATACATGCTACCGAATATACAAATTATTCTTCGCGCGAAAACCCTCAGCTGTGGATACTTTTCTTCAGAAAGTTATGTTCTGTGAAATTCGCTTAGTTCCACATCATCAAATTTAGGCTTCAAATATAAGTCTTCTTGAAGCTCGATCAACTCCATTTGTAGGCGAAGCGGGAACATCTTCCACATTACACTTACGAGGATTCGAAAAAATATTGAGAGTGCTATCCATATTTTAAAAATCGGAAAACCCATCCGTGAATTGCTCTGGAAGTAGTTTCAGTTCTTCAGCATAGCGACCGTATTCAATGTTTTCTTAACTAGATAACGTTAAAAAATGAAAACAGTTTTTACTTCTCATTTGTTCCAATTCTCATTTCCCACAAGCGACTTTTGTTTTGAAAAGCTTTAAGGTGACTGTATAGCTGATTTACCAATTGCCATTGTTTTTGAAGCTTCAAATTCAGGTCGTTTCAATATCCTGTGATGTCTACCAGGAATGCCAAGTAACACAGCCATGTTTGCGGCAATGTTTTCTCTCTCATTTCTATAAAATCAGCTATTTCTTTTCTAAGGTCATAAAACTTTTTAGTATTTTATCTTTGCTTGCAATGCAATTCAGAATTATTAAATCACCTTCTGGTTGCTCTTTCCTTCAGAATTCCGATAAAACCTTTTCGTGAACCGACCAATGAAGGCGCACCATCTATGCACACTCCAACTAATTTATACCACTGCATACCATATTGCTCAAAAGTACTTTGCACCTCGGCAAAAATATCTTTTACAGTAGTGATCCCTTGTAGTGACCGTAATGTCACTAATTCTCCTGTCACAGCAAATTCTCCATCGACACTTCGTATAAAAATAGGTAACTGGGCTGTGTCAGATAAATCGGTACTCCCATCCAAAGTAATCAATCAAAAATGCTGGAAAATCAATCAATGTCTTTTTGATATCACTAGCTATCATATCTATATGTCGAACAACAGTACGTCGCGATAAGCTCACACTCTCAAACTCTTTCTTCTTTTCTGGGCACAAAAGTTCTGCATTCTCCATTAGGCACTCTTTCACAAACTCTCCCTCAAAAAATGAGTTCGATGTTTTCGCTATTGTGGAACTAACTATAAAACTAGCTTTAACAACACTATCTAGATTTGATCTTCGTGAATGGAACATTTGTGCTGTTTCCCTAAAGCGGAAATGAGTTTTTTAATTTTATCCTTTCTTAACTGGCCCGTAAGTAAATTATATTGAGCAAAATGCTTGCTGGAGTAATGCTGCTTCATATTGTGTTCTATTAAAACAGAAATTGTTTCATTGCACAACAAACACATAGGTTTACAAGTATTCATCAGTACATTTCTTTGACGACATTATGTATCCACTTTTTTAAAGATCTTGATAGATTTTTTCTTCTGAGCTGAATTTGCTTGAATTTTCCCGCGTCTTTTCTGATCCATTGTTAAGAAGTAATGAGTCGACACGCACGCTGAGCGGTTTATATATTACCCGCAATAAGCAACTACGAATAGCGCTCAGAGGCGACTGTTATTCATAACACATCGCTCGGAGCTCTTCAAGGGCATCGGGTGGCTTCCCGAGTGTTTATCTGTTTGTCTCTATCTAATGACTATTTCTGACTCGATCTGTGGTGTTCCAATGCGTACGCTTAATAAAATCATTTATTGATTTCAGTTTTTATGATTTGAAGAATACACTTTTACGTTGGTTGACAATAATTAAAAAATAAACTATTTATGCTAAATCTTTAATTATTATTCGCGTTATTTGAAATTTCTGAATATCTCGCGAGCCGGATTGGAGCTGGTGGAGAGCCGGATCCGGCCGGGACCCTGGGTTTGCCCATATATAGTTTAGAATCCCGAATTCTAAATGTAAAATATAGTGGAAATATTTGTATAAAATAGTTTTTATTTTTGAATTTTACATAATATGATAAAAATTAATGTGCAATGAGTATCAGCTGACGCAATCATATTGATTCCACCCTTAAGGGGGTGAAATAAATTTTATTTTTTTTACAACATCTCTTCAAGTAAATGAGATTTAAGGCTATCTTTTGGCAAGAGCTTTTATAAATAATTATCTAGAAATCAGTTTGTAGATTTTTCGAATTCCCTTCCTTAAGAGAAATTTGTTGTTAGAAACGCTATCACGCCTGGGGTGGTGAAATGTGACTTTACCCTGGATGCAGAACATTTTTTGCAATTCCTCGAAAATACAATAAAGGATTTCATGAACAATTTACCCATTGTTTATTACAATCAAGTATATTTTAAGCAAGATGGGGCACCTGCACACAATTCCAGCGTAGTGACCTACCTGAGAGAAAAATGAGCCGACAATTATTGGATAGGTACAAATGGGCCGTCAGATGGCCGGCGAGATCGTCTGACCTCACCCCATTAGATTTTTCATATTGGGGCTACATTAAACAAAAGGTCTATAAAACACTATTAGAAAATCGTGCAGACCTTATTAATCGAATTAAAAGGGCTATAGAATAAATAACTCCAAGGCAGATGGAAAACATTTTACAAGAGTTTCATAATCATAACAGAATTCGTATGTGCCATGAAGTTAATGGACAACGTTTTGAAGACCTTGTTTATGGATGACCTTTTTACTTGGTCATTTTGAAATAACTTTTTGTAGGTAAGTATATTTATATTTATACGGTTAACTAATTTTTCATTTTTACTCAATTTGCATTGCTGCCGAGTAAAATATGCTTAACCTTACAAATAACATATCATAGGCATTTTATTCATTTTTTATATATTAAGAACTCAATTTAGTATCATGTGAAATTCAATAACCCAGTCCTTCCTTGGTACCTACATTTGATGATCGCAAAACGTTATACACACCATTTGCAAAAACAGTTTTGAGCAGTACGTTTGCAAATTCTAATAACTTGTTTTTTTATTCGTACATTGAACAAAACAATAATTCTGAACTAAAGTACCTACTTTAATAATTAGAAGGTGAATAAAAGAATGGCAGCTGTGGTGTATCTTTATTTCACAGCCACCTTGGATCAGAAATTTAATATTTATCATTTATCAGCCTAAGCGTTAAAAAGGTAATTGCACAGTGCAATTGGAAATATCTCGAAAAGTACTTGGTATGGGTATAGGGTAGTATACATAAAAGTATTTAAAATTGTTTGAAGATTTAGATGTTGAGTAGGTTTATAAGTCGTCCCATTAAAATATAACGAGAAAATATCGTTTGAAAGTGATTTTTTACTACGTTTCCGGATAAACCGGAAGTATCCTTATTGTCAAATTAGATGTAATGAGTTGCATAACAAACACTATTTACGGTATTAAATTGGAACTATCTTCATTTGGTTTTCCAATGTTTATCTATTGAAATTTTTAAAGTTTCATTCGCCATTTTCTCGAAAACTATCAGGAATTGATATAGGGTATGTACATGTTTTATGTTTAGAATTCAGTGTAGAATTCAAAAATAGATTAATATACAGGTTGTTCCATTTAAAATATTAAAGTTGATAGCATTTCCGGTTAAACGGGAAAGGACAGTCGATTGTTTATACAGCGAAAATCTTTCTCATAAGTAGTCATATATCACTGTAAAATTTCATGTTAATAGTACTTATCTTAAAAAAGTCATAGCCTTGTTAGTAATTTCGTGGTCACCAGGTATATGATAAATTGGTACGAATTCAACATGACAGAACAAAATAGAGGTCTTAACAAAAAATCAGTGTAAAAACTAATTATTCAATTTATTTTAAATTATGCCTAAAAACCAAGTGTAGCGTAGGTAGAAACTGGTAAAATATTGGTATGAATCCAATATAATGGAACCAAATCGTACCCAAAAAAATGTTTGAAAAGGCAGTATATGTATATTTGTTACTAAATACTATGTGCAGAACTAAATTGGGTAACTTTTCACTAGTCCTAATGAAAGGAAATATTCATAACGAGGGAAGTTCCGGGTAAAGGAAATCAACCGATCTTTCCTTAATAAAAATTCAGGTTCTCTTAGTTTTCAATAATAAAAATAAAAATTCAAAAAACAGCAAATTTTTATCTCGTATGTAGTTTGCTTGTCACGTTTTGTAGTGTTACCGTTGTTATATTATAAGAAATTAAGCAACGTAAAAAATCAATACTAATGTGTTTTTTCATAGTTTAACTATTTCCTTTACTTGATAATCGTATAAAAGCAATCGTTTTATCACTTATTAAAATAAATCAAAATGTTGGACGTTTTATTCAAACCAAGTACGGCATTTTTTTTTAAGATTAGTGTAGCTATAAACGTTTACTTACCTCGTAAAAGGACATTGTTGTGATAAGAAACAGAAAATTAGAATATACATATACCATTTCACTTTAAAAAGTGGCATTTGCTAGGGTTTTAAATATAAGTTATTTAGGAAACATTAAGATGTATTCAATATATAAAATATTAACTAAAAAAACTAACAACCATAAACCTGAGAGAAACAAACAAAGCAACAATCCAAACAGCAAATTATACAATTCAGGTTAGGCTGAGAGCAGCACTGGAGAAAAAGAAAATTCAAAGACGCGGCATTTATTGAATATTTATAATAATATAATAATTTATATTAATATAATCATTTTTAGCAAGCCGAGTATTGAAATACCTAATGTTTGTCGACTTAAGTCATACAGACTCTCTCGAGATCCGTGATTGGTGGGCGAGGCTTCACGTATCACTGCACACACCTAGTATATAAGCACGTAGTCTTAACATTAGCTACACTAGTCTATACGTTGGGAAGAAATCAACAAAAAGACAAACGGTCGGTTTGACTAAAATAAGTCGATTTAAGTTATTCGATTTTTTTTCAAATAACCATTAATCATTTATTTAAATCACGATGTTCTTAAAAATAAAATAATCTGTTATCAAAATATTGCGAAAATAATATAGCTGTCTATGCTATTGACTTAACTTGAGAAAAAGAGAGGCAAATGAAATACATAATGACTGAAAAACTACTTATTCAACTGACTTTTGAAATTTTGCCCAAAAATGGCAAAACGAAATAAAATGTTTATGGCACAATTCCATTTCCTCAAATTAAACCTTATTTGTATGGAGTCAAATAATAAATGAAGTTAGTTTTTGTACACTATGTACATAAAGTTATAATAAATTAAATAATAATAATATAAAAATACATTAAAAACAATTAAAGACATCAGTAAATTCGCCGTTACCTCTAACTTTCCTCATAGAGAATTCCATGAATGTAATTTATTATTTCCTGAGCACATAGCAAAATAGGTAGGTATTCCTATTATAATTACTTGACTAACATACAAATACCGCCATTAACAGCAGTCCGCGGGCCACCGTCCACAGATGTTCTAATATATTTATTATAGACGGTGGCTTGGCAAGCCGATTGCATCATCTGACATGCTAGATTTTATCTACTGATTCACGTGGTACGTAGTACGTTCCCATGTTATTACCTCGGCTATAACGTTCGTCGTAGCTTATATCACCCAACACCGGCCCGTCTCCATGCGGCCGTACTCCCGGAATTTTTCCCAATTAAATACTACCATTTTACAGGTATTAATTGTAGTAATATTTTCCTATTCGTGGGTTAGTCCCAACATAAGAAAATATTTTTAGAATAATTGGAAAACGAAATTTTTAGAGAAAATGATTAATTGTAATTATTATAAAATAATACTACTTATTTTTAAATTAATTTTAATTAGTTCTTTACTTTAGTCATGACTAATGATGGTTAATATATTATATTAACAATTTTTACTCCATGTTACATGTTTAAATGTAGTAACGAAATGAATGCAAGTGTTAAAATATCATTTGCAATTTGTTTTAGAAGTCGGCCGGCCGCATCGTGGTTCGTGCTAGACAAAATTCTTTTTTGGTTGTGTATGTAAGTTGCACTTTGTTGGGCATCTATTTTATTTTCCTCTTGAGGCAAGATACATTAAAATATCAAAAAATAAAATTGACTGACTAGAGCGTTTTACTAACATTTTTTTCTTACCTCTACCTAATTATCATTGAAGAAAATAAACGGAAAAAATAAAAGACTAGTATTTGACCATATTTGGACGCGGCAGCAATTAACACCACATTGACCTCAAGGGCGATTTTAAGAAACCTTTCTGGGGTGGGAGACGGGTTGGTTAGTTTAAAAAAAAGTTAGTTAATATATTTTATTATAAATGATATGAAAACAACATAAATACCTATATTTTTTATCATACATAAGTGGCATAAGTAAAAAAAACAGCCTTTAATAAATAGTTATAAAATAACTTATAGCAAATTTATTAATTACATTGTTTATATTTACATCAGCACTCTACCTATGAATATGCAAGAGTCCCAATCCAACAGGTCTCTCTTGTGCTATAAAGTTTCGTCGCCAAGTTTTTAATTGCAATTTTCGCGTAAAAATATGTAAATTACACATGATATTTGACCGGTCTGGGCGGGGGTAATTACCCCATTACCCCCTCACCGTAAAACCGCCCTCGGCCGACCCTAAATTTTAGAGTACGAGCCGTCACTGCAGATAACACATTTAAAAATTCATATAGTTGTTTGGTTATAACAAAACATTAAATAAATTACAGTCTTTAGAATTTATATACATTTATTAATTACCTAATAATTGTATGTAGCTAAGACTGTGTTATCTAATCTGGGCTATCTATCTTAAAAGCGAATTTATCGATTCTTTATGTTTCTTAATTTGTTATTTTGATTAAAACTTTACTGCTTATATTCCCTGTGTTAAAGAAATATATTTAAAATACATTTTTCTTTCTATACTCCTTTCGATACACCTGCATTGTTCATGTTCAAAAATAATTTTAATTTATTAATAAATTAGGTATATTAAACTTTAAAAAATAGCAACTCCTCCGACAAGTAAGTTCTTTTTAAAATAAAATATAAGTTTAGAGTATTTTTGGCATCTACTTCGTTAAATTACATATTAGTATAAAATTTTCCCAACAAAAATTTAACATGATTATTATGACCGTCTGGCAGCACCATGCCTTGAATTGAACGTTCAAGTCACACGTATCAACGTCAAGTTGCTTAGACCTGTTAGCGTAGACTTACAAATTAGGAAGCCAAAAAATAAGTGGACATTCCAAGAAAGAGCTATTAGCACCAGATGAATGACTTCGACCTACGCACTTATCAGCTTTCATATATAATAAAGTGGTAGCAAAATGAAGTGTAAAACTGTCCGCCAGAGATTTATTTGTCTGGTGTCTTTAGGCTGACAAAATTAAAGAGTCCTTTTAACCCTATGAATTAAAGTCTCGAAATGACAATTACAACATTAAAACTTTGACAGTTCGTTTAATTTACTGAAATTTTGTTTTAAAAAATCATGCCCCTTGTTACTAACTGTAATATCCCAGTTTTTAAGAATATTTAGATTTTTTTCTGATAAATTTGGGGATAAGGAAAGACGTAGGGCAGTGTTAAAAACTTCCATACCAACTGAAAAAAAGAATATTATCTACGAGATACCGTGCAGAAACTGTGAGGGAGTATATATAGGTCAAACTTGCCAATATTTAAAAAATAGAGATATACAAATACGACAAACAAAACAAAACTGCCCTTTTAAACTACATGACTGAAAACAATTACACATTCAACTACGACAAAACAAAAGTACTTAAGACTGAAACAAGTTTAAGAAAGCAAGAACTGTATGAACTGATCTACATACAAAAAATTCAAGGTGTGTAAATAAATGCAAAAACCTATGTAAAAAATCTTAACATCATAACCTCATTAATTAACAACCGAAAATAAATCCATACAACCCTCTAGCGTTGGTGTCACTCGCTCTTGAAATCTTGGATGAAAAGGAGCACAAAATGATGATTTGTAAAATGGTAAATATCAATCAATATACACAAGGTTGGCAATAGAACTTTTTGTTAGTGACATTGCGCAAAAACCCCATGTTGAGAGAAAGGCAAGCTCAAATATACATAAGGCTTCTTATTTGTAGTTAGTACATGGCAGTTTGAAACTAACTATATAACAACTAAAAAAATGATTTTTCTACCAACTTGTTCTACTATGATACTACTAGACATCAATCACTGAACAAGTCAAAGAATCAGAAGAATCTGATAAAAAGGTGATTTGTATTAAAATATTTATAATTTGAGCCATCTTAATAAAACCACTAAAATTTGATCTATATAAATCTTTTGAATGAGACTATAGAACAAAGACAATAATTAGTCTAATAAGTTATTCAATTTATTTGGCTGAATTGAATAATAAGGAATGTTGGTGTATTGAATACAATTTTGATTTAAAAAGGGCTGCACAGGAAACAGTCGAAAAGGGCTAATCGGACATTTTTACTTCAAAAATTATCTTACTGATAGGGCATAGTGAGGTGAAGCAACAGCCTTTCCAAACAACTTTAAATAAATAATATAGTCACATGAATATTTATCGGAAAAAACAAACTTTAGAAGAATTTGTGAATCGGTAATAATTGGTTCGCTTATAGTCCCAAAAGCACTCCTAAAACTAGATATAACTTTTATTACCTCATTGGAAACCTGAGTTAATTTCCTATCACTTTGGTTCTAAACTTATTATCATGTCATTCTTAATAAGGGTGGGGGGAGCTGTTGTCTTACGAAACATTTAGCTTAAGGGAATTTCAAGCTGTTTTAGGATTCGGATCAAGTGACACTCCCTAGTTTTTCACAAATTGGTTAGATGACGCTAGTTGAAACAATTACATTTTTTCTCATTTTTCGTAGAATCTTTAAATTGAAAGTTATAATTTTCGTACGCTAGTTCTGAAGAGCAATGCTAGAGACCGAACTTTTTTTAAGCTATTTCCAAATAAGTGAATTAATAGGTATTTTTCGGACGAAATGATGAATAAGAGTAAATTGTATATTGTACTAACAAAAAAAACATACTTTTTGTATTACAGTAATTTTGGTATGGATGCCAGTTCTGCTTGTTCGTAATTGTGTTTCTTAAATTGCTAACTTAACCACAATTTACCCAACTGCTTAATAGATTGGGAAAGCACAACCCCCTAACCCCCCTCTCAGGGACGGCCTTGAAGATCTCGATTCTGTCGCTGCACATAAATCACATGATATCTGCGGATCGATTTGGGCCTCTAAGAGAAACCTCTTAGTTTGGCGAACATGCCAAAAGATCAGCCAAATACAAGATATGACGTTTGGCCCTAAATATGCATCGAATTTTCGAGGTTTTATTTTCGACGAAGAAAAAAATAACTGAAGTAAAAATGGTTTCGTTTTAGAAAAGTTTGTTTTTGTTTATTTGAAAAAAAAGGACCTTGAAAATTCGACGCAATTTTAATGTGAACCGTCATATATTGCATTACTCTTTAGAACTAGCGTAAGAGAAGTATAACCTTACTTCTTCAAATTTTAAGAAGACTGAAAAAAATTGTAATTTTTACAAACAGCGCCATCTAACCAATTTGTGAGAAATAGGGAGTGTCATTCGATGCAAATCTTAAAACAGATTAAAAATTCCTTTTAAATAAGACTAAGCTCATTCAATTCAGATAAGGAGTTCAGAAGATAAAGCGATTTAAATATTTCGTTAGTCAATAGCTCCCCCACCCTTATTAAGGGTGATATAACAATAGGTTTAGAACCAAAATGATAGGAAATTAACTCAGCTTTCCAATGAGTTAATAAAAATTATATTTAGTTGGGAGTTTTTGTAGAAATTTTGAAATTTATTGTTCACCATGCGCCCCCTGCGGTCAATTTAAAAACTTCAAAATATTTTCAGTTAATTAGCCACTTTTGTTATAATATTTTTCTTTCAAAGCGCTAACATTAATAACTCCCAAGATTTATTTTTTTTTAATTACGACTCCTTTGAAAATGTATATAATCCGCATAGCATCCTTGCATTGAAAACTCCTTATTTTCACGATGTTTCGTCACACTGTGCGATATGTCCCATAGTCTATCGTGGTGCAACACTGTAGCCAACAGGTGAACTAGTCATACATCCTGTCTAGTTCAGCTGTTGGGTAGAGTGTGGCGCCATGATAAACTGCGAGAAGTATTATTCAGCACAGTATGACGTCACATCGTCAGGAATTCTCAATGCAAGCATAATTATTAATTTAATTTTCAAAAAGTTTCATATGCAGTCGCAAAAAAAGTATAGTGTGAAACATGTGCAAAAAGCACATCGTGTGCCTGCTGCATTCGACTTCGTGTTTCAGCACTTGCTGTGCGATTACGATTCTCACTACTAATCTGCTTGAAGTATTGCTGGAAATTATTTGCGAGTGGACGAATTTTTTGAAAATGTTCTTAAAAAATTCGTCGCCGCGGAAATAATTTCCGGTATTAATTCATGTTATTTTAAATTTTCATCTCGATTTTCGTGTAGTTTGATAACAAACGACATATTGATGCTCAATTAGTGTTTAATCGGCTGTGAATTATGAAGGATGACAGACTTTCTTGTTGATTTAGTTTACGGTAGTCTAGTTATCCGCATATTAAAAATGTCGCGTTTTGGAAACGAAAATATACAAAATATTAGAAGTGTATTTGAGAATTTGACGGCCGACAATACCAAAAGATCTAAGGATAGTATTTGGAGGCAATTTTTGGAGTTTTGTAAAGAAAAATCATATAACGTTATAGATAAAACAATACCTCTACAAAAAGTAGCTGACATATTGAAAGACTACGCATTTAATATGAAAAGAAAGGACTCCGAAGAAACAAGGAAACTGTGGTAAAAGTCATGTGGAACTCGACAGCAAAAGAAATTAAATTTGATCCTTTCTATGATTCCGAGTTTGCAGAGGCTAGAGCTGCCCGTGACACTAAACATCGACAGCTTCAGAAAAACCCATCCAAAAGGAAATCCAGCTGTGCTGCTTTTAAGTAAAGATGAGTATAATAAAATCCTAGAATATTTTATTGAAAACACACCTGATGGTTTACAACGAAAATGTTTTCATGCCGCATCATTTTAATTAGCTTAGAGGGGCGGGGAGGTTAACGGCCCAATTTGAATTTGAATATTTTGTGAAAGAAACTGACAATCAAAGCAACTTCACGGGCAGGATTCAGTATACTCCAATTTTTTTTAAGATTTCACAGGGAGGGTCAAGAAAACTATCAGAGAGTAAGTGGCTTATTAAAAATGTAACAGATCCTTAAGCATGTCCGGTAAGAATGTTTAAACAACTTATGGAGAAACAGAGCAGTTTTGTAACATGCAATAGATTCTTTTTAACGCCAAATATAAATTGGAAGTATCCGCAAGTATAAGGGTGGTATAAAAATTATCCTGTTGGAAAAAACACTATTTCTTCTTGGTTCAAAGAGGCGGCTTCAACAATTGGCATCGATACAAAAAGGAATAAAGTAACGAATTATTCTGGTAGGGCGACAGCTGTATCGAACTTGGCAAAAGGAGGAGTCAGTGAACAGCAACTAATAAAACATTACAGGACATTATAACTGTAATTCAATAAAACCATATCTTCAAATTGATATCGACCATCACAAAAACATAATCCAAGCCATGAGAGGGGACACCTCTGCTCTGGTTCCATAATTACTACCCAAGTAGCACAAATTAGCTGATGCGCTTTTTGCCTAACAGTTAGACATAAAAGACACACAAAAATCAGAAATTTGTCAAATTTTGACAAGAAAAATTGAGAAGAAAAAATATGGCTTTTATTATCATATTTTTGTTTGCCACACATTTTCAAATTTACGTTTATAACCTATAAAACTATACTTAACCAAACTGAAGATTTATTTAGAAAAACGAAATATAAATTATTTACCATACAAAATGTCCAATAAAAATATTAAATATTCCACATATTATTCAAAAACGCCGACTTGGAGTAATCGTCGTTTAATTATGTTACGCTAGCTCCTGGGTCGTATATTAGCTATTTTTTACCGAGTACTAAAGGCAAACCAAGTAGGCATTTTTATTGGCAAAATTTTAGTAAGTGTTGCTACAGTTTGGCTACATTTGAAAATTGTTGCCATTTGATAAATATTTGCTTACAAAGTGGCCAATTTCAAGGGATATTTGCTTAAAAAACAGCCCAAAGCTTTTTATGATCCGCCATGATTGAAATTATAATTAAACTAATTTCCTGGCAGCCATTACTTGACCACTTTAAACAAACATATTCTTTCTACCTATATAAAAACGTAATTTTATGCATGTTTTTTTACGTTATGGACTCTTTAATCAATTTTCTTAATAAATACATTTCTAAACTAAAAAAAAAATACAAAAAAAAATTGTAGAAAACGAAATTTTTTGTTTCAAGAAGGGGCGCGTGTTTTACATGCCTATCTTAGATTCTTTAAACTGTAAAAGTATTTCTACGAAACTATGATTTGTTATCCTTGCATTTCCTCTTGGTTCATAAATTCCTACACTGATTGGTTAATACTATTTCTAAATAATTTGAAACAATTTATGATTTATCATATAAATGAAGACAAGGCAAAAAATGAGAAATTATTTAGGTAAATTTCGGAAAAAATGTTACTAAAAACTGTGGCTAAAAACCAGTCAGAATTCAGCTAAAAAAGCTCGATTTTAAAGTCAAAAAGTAGCTAATAAACCCAACTATAAAATCAAAAGAGAGAGTCGTATAGTTGCCAATTCGCCATTTTTATCCCATTATGGCTAAATTATTATTCCTCACTTTAGCCATATTTCCGTCTTTGTACTGTAATAGAACTGTTATTTTGGCTAGCTATTTTAACTAATTAGCCAGGGATATTAGCCAGTATTACAGCATTTTAGTCCATATATGATTATATGTGCTACTTGGGTACAATCTCGGCATCGACTATGGCATCTGCTGAGCCAACCATTGTTTATAATAACTGTACGTTTAACATAAACAATAATTATAGATAAAAATTAAAATATGGTTGCTTAAAGTTTCTTAATAAATTATTGATTTATTTAAAAATATGGTGGCTTTATTACTTTATTGCACTTATTTTTTATAGCTATTACTCAATTTTTATCCATTGTGTCTTAGGTAATACAAATGAACTGTTACAAACAATTATTTAGTGGTGTACCTAGTAATTAATGAATAATTCATTTTCTTAACAAAACTGAAACAACATAACTTCCTAAAACTTTAGAAACCTAAAATATAAGTTTAGCACTGAAATAAAAAAAATAATTTTTCATTTTTATTGAATTCATACTACTAAAATTATTATTATTATTGCAATACATCTTTTAGAATTTTAGAAGATTTGGAGTGATTGTCATTGCTGAACCTCAATTATTTGTATCTAACTATAAAGATTATATGTAAGTTTATATTTAAGTTATGCGTAGAAATATAACTACTTTTTCAAACTTAAATAAATTTAGGTATTATCTACACATTGTTTCAAAATGATATAATGTCCTACATAAATTTTGTTTCAGAAAATTCTAGCGCAGTATAATTTTGGTTCTTATAAAAAACATTGGTTTTAGGTTTAAAATTAAACTTTTCCTAAAACTCTAGTAAAGTAAAATATGTTGCACTATCTTTAAAACATTATTTTTATTTAAGCTTAATTTACCAATATTCAAGGCAGTATATTTTATTAAGAAAAACTCGTCAATTTATTTAATTACCCCTAGTTACGGTCATGTAGGAATTTTTGTTACCTAGAAAACTAAACTAAACTTGACGGAACTGCATAAAATTTATCCTGAGAGGACGTTATGTAGGTATTATGTACTATATTTAAATTATCATATTAATCGTAAAACAGAGATTGCCACGGCAACGAATGTAACTAGTAAATTAAGAATGACAGTGACACACCGCGCAACGTATATGTGAAGATTTTTTAAAATGGATAATTTATAGAGTTACATTTTATGTAAATAAATTAACGATATTAAAATAAACCACAGAACATTGCCTTGCCTAACAAAAGTAGTAGAAAAGGCCGCTGTCTAGTCTTTCCAAAAAAGTCTCTTGCAGATTTCAAGAAAATAGTTTATCAAGAAACTTCTTTCTTGGACCGATTATCCCGAAGTAAGCAGAACAAAATAGTGCCCAAATATTATATCTACTTCCTAAACATAAACATTTATGGGAATCTGATGGGTTGTATACACCTGAAGCACCTCCTTACTCCCCATTAAGAAAGGAAGAAGTAACGCAAGAATTTAAGAAATATTTTGTTGCCTTAGCTGCTAGATTATAATAAGTCGTTGTGTATCTAAAGTAAATATGTAATATATGTTATCGACCATACAAAGTTGTTTTATTATAGACAGCCCGAACTTTGGAATAAAATATCTAAACAATAATACAATAATGTAATTTTCTTGTCTTATCACCTCTAGGTTACCCTGGAGGCAAAACATTTCCGGAAATCCGACCCGTTGCTATGGTAGGTAACGTTGAAAAATAAAGGCATCTGGTTGGCTATAAAGTACAGGTGTCAAATTTTCTCTGAAATTCTATATCTTAAATAGTTCTTGTTCGCCTGTGTAGATATTATATAAAAACGTCAGAGTTTTAAGTAAATGTTAACATTTCTGACATTTAAAAAAAACATATTTCTGATTTTAGCATTTATCCGGATGAAAAGTGACCTTTACCTGGGTGGAAAGTGATCACTTTCCACCCACGTAAATGTCGATATTTATTGAATAACGAAAATGTTTCAATTTTATTCCATTATTTAATTTTTTCCAAACTATTCGGCGGCTTCTCTCAATTGAGGAGGAGTACAAAAGATTTCTTCTGAATCGCTTATTGCCTACGAAAATATTTTTTTGATGACAATCTGTCAAAAATGCAACTAATTTAAGTTTGTATGCTTGTCTTGTTTAGTACCATAGTAACCATCGTCAAAATTTGACTTTTTATTTGTTGATGGTGGCAAAGCTTATGATAGTGGTTATACAGGAGTCTAAGTTTGTTAATTTCTTACAGTTATATTTGTCAGAAAAAACGTCATTTACATTTAAGTGTGGTTTTAAATAAAATAGTATACAAACCTCGGTGAGAAGGTTTCATTCCTGTCACGAGAAATGGTTCACTTTTTTCGACAGGAATGAAACACTTTCCTTCTAGGTATCTAATATACTTACTATATTTCTGCTCAGATAGGGTTCGATTTAATTGTTTTGCACAATCTCAAAATTATTACTGCATGGCTCAAAGAAAGGATAACAATATAATTGGGGTTACCAATTAAGTATGTCATACCTGTATAAATAATTAACTTATATTTAGTGTTTGATTTAGTTTTATATTTGTTTTGTTTGCTACTTGTTCATTTGTTCAACAAATTTAACGCTTCTTATAAAATTTAATTGCTGACCTAATCAGGACTGGGTAATAAAAAAAACAGTTTGTTGTTTTTTTTATTACAAAACATTATTTCACCTAAAAAGGTAAATGTTAGTAACATACCATTAATATTATATTAGCATTATTTTCGTTTGTCATAAAAATAATCTAAATTAGATATTTTTGTAATAGCAATTGTAAAATTATTACGAAATTATCATATCTACAGATTCACGTAACAAATTTATTATGATGATTAATGATAAATAGATAATACCTAAAAGTAAAATTTTATTTTTCAGTGTAAATGTTTTGCTCTATTTTGTAGAATGAGCCAATATTAAAAAATAAGTGCCTATATTTTATATTATGAAACGAGGATTTTATATAAGTTTATTTGTTTAACCATTACATTAAAAAGGAAAATTTTTTTAATGAAAATTTACTCGAAAAGTAAATAATAAAGCAATTAACTTGGCAATAACTTTGAAATGTAAAATCATTGCAAAGTGAGAACTTTTTCTACTCCCCTATTTTTATTAGGGTGTAAAAGAAAAAGGGTGGAGGTATAGATCCTGCTCGAAGGGGGAGGAGGAATTACTATTTAATTCATATAATCACTGGGTATGCTCAGGGGGGGGGGGGCGATGCCCTTTTTGCCGCTTCTCTAAATCCGCCACTGATTGCAAATCACACGTTCATTCATCGTTACATTGAGTGACATTGACCTGTCCTTGTAAGTGGCAATGAATTTTCTCAAACAGGATTTCATGGGTCATTTGTTCCAACATTTTAAGTAAAGAAAATATGATGTCCGGCATAGCACCTCTAAGAACTTCAGTGATGTACAGTTGCGATCATAAAAATCCGGACAAATGATTTTCTCTGATTTAAATGTACCATCCTGCCGAAAAAATTCTGGGACAAAGAAATATCTTTTTAACACCCTGACTTTTAGGAAAAAGTACTTGGTTTCAGGTGCCGAAAAAAAAACTGACACAGCAAATCTTCCGGACGATTAGCTTGTTTTGAAATTACTAGTTTAATTAATTTTGTGACTGACGGACCTATCAAAAAATATGTATACAGGGTGGCCCATCGAAAACGTACCGCAAGGCATAACGGCCAGGGTAATTTTTTTTTCAAAAAATCCAAAAACCCGTCAATTTTGTTTGTGAGGGGGACAACTTTTGCCCTTAAAATGATCGCAAAATTTTCAACCCTCTAAGCGGGGGTGTCATCCCCCAAACTTTTTCAAATGGGAAGAGGGGTCAAGTGGTACCGCAATGAAAAGGGCTTTCTATTCTCTATAAATTCCCGCTTTGGTTTTGAAAATCGGTCAAGTCATTTAGAAAATATGAAGGATTGAAATTTGAAAAATACATTTTTCAAAAAACGCATAAATTGAATTAAATAAAAAAAACTTACCGTATTAATGAAGCAAATGCTGAAAATGTTGCCCGTCGACCTCCATACAGTAATACAAATTAGCTTCAAATCGTTCTCGGACATTCTGAAGAACTTGAGGGGTCACTTCGCGACAAACGTCAATAATTCGTGTTCGCAGATCTTCTAATGAGGCAAGTGGAGTGCTATACACTTTACTTTTTATGTGTCCCCATAGAAAAAAGTCTAAAGGAGTCAAGTCGGGTGACCGGGGAGGCCACTCAATGGCACCCCTTCGTCCTATCCACCGCCCGGGAAAGTTAGTGTTTAAATAATTACGCATATTTTGAGAGTAATGTGGAGGTGCACCGTCTTGTTGAAATATCAGTTCCGCTTCAACGTATCCAGGATTACTTTCGATGATGTCAGTTAGGGCTGGGTCGATGGTATTTTCCAGTAAATCTAAGTACATATCACCTGTTAGAGTTCCAGGAAGAAAAAAAGGACCCACAATTTTCCAAAAATACCAGCCCACACGTTCAATTTCTGAGGATGTTGTGTGTGCACCTCGTGAAATACCCTGGGGTTGTTCTCAGCCCAGTACCGACAGTTATGCCGATTAACTACACCGTTCAAAAAGAAAGTGCACTCATCCGAAAAACACACATTGAATAGAAAATTATTATTATTGGCCACTCGTTCACTAATAGTTTCACAAAATTGCAAGCGGCGATCAAAATCGTCTTCGTTGAGTTCTTGTACCAACTGAATTTTATACGGGTGGAAATGGTGTTTTTTCAATATTCTTTGGACACTTGTACGATTCACGCCGGTCTCATTGGCTAATTTTCTTGTACTCAGCGTACTATCCATGGCAACTTGGCCCAATACAAAGACCTCCATAGCTTCATTTACTACAGGATTTTCCATCTGCCTCTTTTTATTCATAAGAGATCCAGTTTCGCGAAATTTTGCTACTAACTCGCGAACAATTTTGCCGGAAAGGTGTTTTTCAGGATGTCGTTCATTAAATATCTGCGCAACCCGATTGCCACATTCATTATTTTTAAAATAAAGTTCGATTATTTCCACTTTTTCTGCAAGTGAGTACACCATAATTATTGATAAAAAATTTAATGATATTGAGAAATTTAAACGCACAAGTTACAGAACAGCTATCTAGCAACTACCGCACCTGATCGTTGTGGCATGTCAAATCACTAAAATCAGCAGTAAACATCTAAAATAACAGGACAAAATTAGCGAATTGGTCGAAGGAATTTATCCTTATCATTTACTCTGATAATTTGTAAATAAACATTTTAAATTCAATCCTTCATATTTTCTAAATGACTTGACCGATTTTCAAAACCAAAGCGGGAATGTATAGAGAATAGAAAGCCCTTTTCATTGCGGTACCACTTGACCCCTCTTCCCATTTGAAAAAGTTTGGGGGATGACACCCCCGCTTAGAGGGTTGAAAATTTTGCGATCATTTTAAGGGCAAAAGTTGTCCCCCTCACAAACAAAATTGACGTGTTTTTGGATTTTTTGAAAAAAAAATTACCCTGGCCGTTATGCCTTGCGGTACGTTTTCGATGGGCCACCCTGTATATATTTAAATGCCCGCGTTAACCACCGAGCAAAAAGCGATTATTTACACGCGATTGAGAGATAGTCATGAAATAAGAAACATCGCAGATGAATTGCGAATTAGCAAAAACACCGTGCTGTTGGCTAAGCACAAAATTGCAGAATATGGAAGTATTGTTAGAAAAGCCGGTTCCGGTCGCCCCAAAATTTCGAATAACGTTCAAGATATAGAGTTAATTAATTTTCTAGATCATCCCTTTGAAACAGCAAAAAAAGCTAAAGAAGAGACACATTTTCCGGGTTCGGCTAATATAGCTCGAAGTAGAATTCGTATAGAGTAGAATTTGCTCATGAATACATAAATGAAAATAATATGTGGGGAAACGTAATATTTTCCGATGAAAAAATATTTCAATCGTGTAACAATGGGAAAATCCACGTTTAAAGACTTTCCGATACGAGATACGATGAAAAATATACTCCTAAAACGAATCAAAGTGGACGCTTTTCTATAAACGTTTGGGCCTGGATTAGTGCAAGGGGCCCAGGAGTCAAAAAGTACAGAGAAGACTCAATGCACAACTATATTGCAGTATACTAAACCAAGTTATGATACCATCAGTCGGTGCAGTATATGGCCGATTTTATATTCCAATATATATTTATAGTTCAACAGTATTTAAAAGAAAATCATATTCGTGTTCTGCCCTGGCCTTCGAAAAGCCCCGATATCAACCCGATAGAAAACGTTAGGGGTGAAATGGTAAAGTTTATGTATAAAAGGATAACGGAAGCATGGGATCAAATAACGCAAGAGTATAAGAGAAACCTAGTATTAAGCATGCCACGATGTTTGCGAGCATTAATCGATAATAACATACCAAATTCTGTTCCTTCAACTGCTTTATAAATATTTTTCCTTAAACATTGTTAACGGTGCAGCTACGAAATATTAAAAAGTCTTATTTTTGTTTTTGTTATATCTTAAAACAATAAACGTTATTTTCATTTCTCCTCGTATTTTTAAAAAAGGTATTACTATTATTTTGGTGTTTAACCTTTTCACTTCCATGACAACAACGATAACCTATCCTTAATAGATTTTACATACTCTTTATAGTCTAATAGCTACTCAACAACGAGAATTTTGTTGTCCCAGAATTTTTTCGGCAGGATGGTACTTATAAAAACAGATATAATACCTAGTCATTATGTCAGTGTCAAAACTAAAGTCTCAATTTAATAATAATTTAAGGCAGTTTTATATCAATTAGAATTAAACGGCAGTCACATGACATGACATAATAACAAACAAATCTCGCAAAATAGGATATCGTCTACTATGCGATTTATGCGTTCAGTTAACAAAAAAATAGGAATGAAATCTGAATCACGAGTTTATTTATTATGATCCTATCAACTTTGCTAACTTGCTAACTTTCCCCAAAATCAAATATATCGATCGAAATACTTACTAAAGTAAAAATAACAAGGTCGAAATGTGTTTTAAATGCATAAGCAAAAGCAAACGATGCAGAAAATTAGCAACCCAAATAAACTTGTTTGCAACCCTTCTTTACCGGTGAACGCTGACCTATAAACCAACCCTTTTCTCATCGATTTACCCGACCTATATTCAGCGGGAAGCTGATAAATCTGGACCAGCCGGTTGCGCTTTAAAACCTCAAGTTAACTAAAAAAGGCAAAAATGTCTGCTTTTAATCGACTGCTGCTGACATTAATGATGGATTGGACAAGTCTTGAAAGATATCTCTTTCTATTGTAATATTCCTCGTAATATAGCAGATGAATTCAAATGAAAACAAGGCCAGTCAAAGTCCTCGTCATACAATTGGGTATAAATAAAATTTCTTGTTCATAAATAAATGTATACCTTTAATTTACAAGCCTAAGCCCAAAATATAGTTCTCATACCTTCACTGTGCCTTTTTTAGAAAAAAATCGATAAATTTCCTTTACCCGGAACATCCCTCGTTATGATTTTTTCCCATTTGTTAGGAATAGTGAAGTGTGACCCAATTTAGTTCAGTCACAGTATTACAATTGGTTATCGTACACAATTTGAAACCAATCCATTAAGTAGTTTTTTAGGCTGAATTATATTATTGAAAATATCAAATATTTTATTATGCAGCCATTTTCTTCTGTTATCTTGAATTCGTGCAAAAATTTAACTGGTTAATTCTAATATAATACTTGATTGTGCAAGCAACCGGGTAAGTACTTTTTAAGCTAAGCCGCGACTGACAGACAGACCGACACACAGACCAACGGAATTGTTAAAACATATTTTATGGCTTTAGGAACGCTAAAACCTGAGAGGATGATTTTTTTCACTATTACAAACATTTTATTTTGCCGCCATTTTGTTCCACCATCTTAAATTAGTTACACAGTTTTACTAGTTGATCCCTATACCACAATTAGTTACGACACCCAAATCAATCCATTAAGTATTTTTTTCAGGGTGAATGTTTAAACGTTTTATTACGCCAACATTTTACCAGTTGATTACAACATAATACTTTGATGTTTCTGCAAATTTTAGAAAAATTTGATAAGTAGTTTTTTAATAATTTTTTTTAACATTTTACTAGGCCGCTATTTTGTTCCGCCATAATGGAATTTTACCAAAATATTACCACGTCATCCCCATAGGACCCTTAATTTTTTATCAAAATTTCAAGTCAGTCGGGTAAGTAGTCTTTAAGCCATGACGTAAATTGACAGATGGAATTAAAACATATTTTTTTTGGTATCTATCTCTATCTTCTTTAAAACGTGAAACATTTTATTTAGCCGCCATTTTGTTCGGCGACCTTGAATTAGTACCACAATTTTACTAGTTGATCCTAATACCAGAATTAGTTATGGCACACAACTTGAAATGAATCCATTAAGCAGTTTTTCAAGCTGAATTTTTAAATACTCTATTAATCCGCCATCTTGGATTCGTACCAAAATGTTACTAGTTGATTTGAACATAATACTTGATGTTTGAATAAAATTTGAGATAAATTGCAAAGTACATTTTACGCCGCCTTTGAATCCTGTCGGGTACGTATTTCCTGTTAAACGTTTGTAAATATCATATTTTCAATAATATAAGTTAGAAGTGTGTTAAGTTGATGTGTATAAGGATGATATTGTTAATATTTTATACTACCCAACCTCTAAATCTTATTAGACCTATGTTTTGGTAGGTGTCACAATTACACAGCGGAAATATTGTATAGTTTCAATTGTGATTTTTTGCGGTAGTTAATTATGACACTGCCGAACTTTTTTTTTTTCAATGCGACTTTTATCAACATTTCTTTTTTTAAAAATTTTACAATAAATTGAAAAGCAGCAACAAAAAATCAAATCTTACAGTACTGACGACCTGAATAATGCAATAACAGCAGTTAAAAATGGCGATATGTCTTATAAAAAAGCTTCACAAGTGTATCATGTTCTTCGAAGCACGTTAATTGCTAGATGCAAAGGAGGGAAAAACAGGCCAGTTTCAAGAAGAGATCGTCCTGGAAGAGTGCCAGATCTATCGCAAAAGACAGAAACAGAGTTAGCTCAACACTTAGAGACATTAAATAACTGTGGATTCGGGCTCACGCGAAAGGAAGTGTTGAATACCGTAGGTGTTTTCGTGCAGCAAAACAATATAAATACAAGATTTAAAAACGGAGTACCAAAGAAAGATTGGTTTATTGGGTTTTAAAAGAGACATCACTTGTCCTGTAAGAAAACCATCAAGAGGCAAAGTATTCGTACGGAACAGACTAATCCTGATGTTATAAATGGATTTTTCGATCTATATGAAGAAACTCTCAAGGATGTAAATTTGCTTGACCGCCCACAACTAATTTTCAACCTAGACGAAACATCTTTATGCAGTGCTCCTTCAAACACAAAAGTGGTTGCGCAAAGAAAAAAGCCAGTTTTTAGACATACTCGTGGCACCGGAAGAAGCAATACCTCAATACTATTCTGTGTATCAGCTTGTGGTGATAAATTGCCACCATTTATATTGTACAAGGCCAATAATCTCTGGGACGCATGGATGAAAGAAATGTTTCCTTTGAAGAACTGTTATTGACAAAAATAGCAAGACCAACAAGCGCGCCAGTAAAAGTTTTAAATAGTAACCTCGCAGATGTTATTACTAGAGATGATTATCTTAAGTAACTTGAAGAATCGGTGGCGGCTAGGAAACAGAAAAAAGTCGTAAATTGCAGAAATATACAAGAAAGCAAAAGTAGTGATTCTGAAATAGAATATGAGTCTGAACATAGCGATAACACATGAAAAAGAAGGGTACAATCAGTTTGATCTTTCTTTAAAAGCCGGTTCATGGATTATTGCCACTTATGCTACAAAAAAAAACACTAAGGCGTTTCTTAGGTAAAGTTTTGGAAGTCTCAGATGAAAGCGTCAAAGCAACTTTTTTAAGAAAGACAGTTGAATATTTTATTTGGCCCAGTGTTCAAGACCTAGATAATATCAGAACAGAGGATCCTCCCACTGAAGACCTCCGCGGGAGATTCCGTTTCTGTGTTCAGTTCGATGGACTTTCTGTTCAATAAATTTTGACTTTTTTACTTTTCAATGTTTCTGTATTTTTTTTATTGTTTCAAAAAACAAAAATGAATTTACGTTTTAGTTTATATTTATATTCGTTGTAGTTTAAACAGTTGTTTATTTTTGAATACATAACTTGAAATACTCTTGTAACGTTTACTCTATGTTTATTTACACATATGTGTGTTCTATCATCTAAGTTAAAATAAGAGTTTATTTGTGACAGGGTCAAAAAAAAATTCGTTTTATTGTGACTTCTAATATATCACAATTAAAATAAATCAGCATAATACTTCCAAAGGCGTTGTTTAGCGCACTGTCACAATTACACCCAAAAGGTGTCACATTTAGAATTTTACATAGTTTAATTGTAACACCTTATAAAGTTTTAAAAAAAAATTATTTATATTAAAAATAATTTTAAAAAAATGATAATAACAACACATTTGTCATTTTAAGATATTCTCATAATATTTAAGCCTATAAACGCTCTAAAGATGTGTTACAGTAGGTGCTTGTCAGTAAAATTGTAAGAAACGACGAAAAGTGTGCCACAATTAGCCGAATACACTGTAATTTTTTTAACAGTTCACTAGACCGCCATTTTGTTTCACCACATTGGATTTTTGGCCAGAATTTAACTCAATTGTGTAGTAGTTTTAGCTATGCCACGAACAGACAGACAGGTAGACAGAGAGACAGACAGACCGATGTAATTGAGAAAACATGTTTGTCGGCATCTAAGAACCTTGAAACGTGAAGATCTGAAAAAATTTCGGAGCGTGATTTTTCACAATTACAATACTTCCCTTTTACAAGGGAAGTGAAAATAAGCCATTACGTAGTTTAATTAAACAAACCTTCTACGTAGCAAATACTGTATACGTAGACAACGTCTACATTTTAGCTTGACATTAAGAATTCAACTTTTATAAATATGAATTCCAAAATATCGATTTTATTGATTTAATTCTTGAAACTAAAAAAAGACACTTTTCTTTTACTGACTATGTAGGCTTTAAGCCTCAAAAATTACCTTTAAATATTAATTCCCTCTATGGAAAGCAGCTTCTCCCGCTTTTAATATCAATGACTTTGTCCAAAGAAGACTTATAACTGATAATCCAGACAACAAAAGGAAACTTAACTCATCTGAGCATCGTGGAATTGTGGGCGACGTGTCTTTGTTATACAGATACTACTATCGACTCTACACAGATGAATTATTATCTGTATTTAGTAACACTTATCAGACAGAAATGAGGATCAACTCGAATGCACTGTATTCCATCAACTTCAGCTCAAAGGTCTAATGGCCTTCTCCCACTTTGTTCGTTCCTTTATCCGTAGAACGTTCGTCGTATCGAATCTGTTACCCGCAAAAGTATTTACCTCCGTTATCCACTAATCTACTTTAAATCCCATACCAAAAAAGGTTAATTGCTTTTTTTAATCGAGGCAACCATGGTACCCAGACACTTAATTGCCACAACAATCAAGTTTGGTCTAACCCTTAAAATTTTTAGTGAATATGTCCACTCCCATTTCTTTATTTTTGGAACAAGTCAAAATAAAAAAATTTGCACATTTTAATAGGGTAAATCGAGCAGAGATGTAGATGGAAAACTTTTGATAGGCTATTTATTTATAGGAATTAAATTCTTTAAAAAAATATAGCATAAACATAGACTCTGGTGATCTATTTGGCACAGTTCAAACATTAATACAACTTAACAACTAATTATAAAAAATAAAAAACTGAAAAAGCGAATTGGTCCTTCTCTCCTAGAAGGTGCCATGCAACCTTCGTGCAGCCATCTAGAACAGAGAATGCACTGCAACCATTCCTCTTTTTTCTTTGTAATCTTCGAGACACCCGACGCACTGATTTTCGATGTCGTTCAAATTATCTTCCCCACTAGACGAATCATCAAAGACTAGGTTTTTATTAGAATCTGATGATGAAGTAGACTCGTGCCTGCGTTTTTTTTGCATTTTTTTCTCACTCGATTTTAGTGATTTCTTTTTTGAAAGTTCTTCTTTCTTTTCCGCTTTCTTCTCACGAACAAGAGTCATGTAACTAGTCGAAGTTTGGTTACCCATTAGGTGTTATTTGCGGCACAGGAGAAAGCTCCTGAAGTAGCTTCCCAGGTGTTATTTCTTGTTCGATACGTTCTTCCACATTTTCCAGTTGCGCTCCGGAAGGGCTTGGTTGATGTGAGCTAGGTTCGCGAGAAGGGGCTTCAGTACGTTTTACCTCACTTAATAGTTGCGTGGTAGAGGTGAGCTAGGTTTACGAGGAAGGGTTTAAGAACAAATGTCTTGAAAAACAGTTTCTGCTGATAAATCTCCTGGATGTAATGGAGCCTCATTTGGTTGGTGGCTCCGTCAAAAAAGCGTAATCAGGTATTTTATTTGGGTTGTAAGGCCAAATTCCTGTCGCTCGGAAGGCCGATACAGCATTGTTAACTGTAGCTGCTTTGCCCCAGGCATCCCCTAAAAGTTTGCCGAATTGCACCCGATTTAACTTCTTATTAGGGTTGTTTTTGTTCATCCTCCTACACGAATCGTAATAATGGCCCTTAAGGCTCTTGAAGAAGGCCCGATCAACCGCTTGCAAATAATATGTAGTGTGACTCGGCAAACAAAATAAAATAATGTCGTTCTCAGCAACTTGTAACGTGTCAAGATTAGTTGTGTGAAAAACATGTCCGTCTACTATTACCAAAACTTTTCGGGGTGCTTTTCTGGGGTAGAAGTGACTAGTACACTGACTTCTCTGAGATCTGTACACGTGAGCCGGGTGGCACTCCATCAGACCACTCCGCTCTAGCATTTTTTCCCATAAACACGCAGTAAGGAGGTAAATGTACTCCTTCTGCATTGCAGCAGGCCACTACTGTAATCGTTTCACCCTTTTCGCTTGGGCTAATTGAAGATACACTTTTAGATCCTTTCTCAGCCAATACCTGCCAAACTCGCGTGTTTATTAACTGTAGACCAGTTTCATCTGTATTGTAAATGTTTCCGGGCTTGCCAAACAAACCGTTCTCAGAAAGTATTCTATCAAGTTGTTTAAAATAGTTATCTACAACTGTTTTAGACATTCCCAATGCTCGTCCTTTTGAAGTATTTTCAGCTTTACGAACTGTAATGTCTGGATTTCGTCTTAAAAACTAGAGCAACCTAAGCTTTACCTAAAAATATTTTATTACAAAGGCTTTAACTATCGGGACTATATCAACTCGCCATTTATCCGATTAAATGAATGTTGAACTCCAAGACGTTCGGCTAAATTATAGGCCATTGTTCGTACTTCCTGTCTAGCCGCTGCAAAGTCTCTCTTCTGTAATTTTTTGCTGTGGTTGGCGAGCTTTGCTTCTACTTCTCTACCGAGGACGCTGTTAGGGCCCAAACAATCCGTTTTATCCAAATTGCTAGCTGCAAGTCTGCGTTTAAACGTGGTTTTTGGAATGCCGTTGAGTTCGCTGCTTCGTTTATACCCATTTGGCCAAATTCTACTGCATTAACAGCAGAGGATAAATTCCTTTTATTAGGAATAGTGAAGTATGACCCTATTTAGTTTCGCAGATAGCCATTAACATATATAAATTGTGTTTTCTTTTTCTGCAGACAAAAGGAAGGACTCATGAGGATATTTCCGGTTGAATTACTTTACAGATTGTTTTTCCGCAATTAACCTGAAGTTCCTTTATAACGAACCAATCATTTGTCTAGAAATGTGAAAAATAAAACCATTTACTTATGGGGTTACATATATAACCCCTAAACTTTTTCCAGTAAAAGGAAGATTAGTAACAAGGAAAGTTTCGGTAAAGAAGATATAGGCTACCAGTTTGTTCCACCGTACTAGATTCGTACCGATACCTCACCAGTTTCCACTTCATTTTTGGACAAAACTAAGAATCAATTGAAGAAATAGTTTTTTTTCAGACTGATTTGTTCAATTTATTTATTAGGCCGCCATTTTGTTGCGCCATGTTGAATTTGTAGAAACATTTTTCCAGTTTATCTCTATATCACATCTAATTTTTAGGAAAATTTTCAAGTCAATTAAATAAGGTTTGTTTACGCTGATTTTTTAAATATTATCATTAGCCGCCATTTTGTTTTACCATCTTGAATTCATACCAAGATTTTACCAGTTCATCTCCATATCATACCTAAATTATACTTAAAATTGGAAATCAATCGAATAAGTATAGTTTTTACTTTCCCCGTAAAATTGAAGTATTGTAATCATGAAAAATTCACTCCCCGAGATTTTTTCAGACCTTTACGTTTCAAAGTACCTAAACACCGACAAACATGTTTTCTCAATTCCGGCATTCTGTCTGTCTGCCTATTCGGGGTATAGCCAAAAAAACTGCTTACCAGAATGATTTGAAATTTTGGTCAAAAATTGTCACATGGGGATGATCTGATAGCATTTTGGTAAAAATTCAATATGGCGAAACAAAATGGCGTCCTAGTTAAGTGTAAAAAAATGATTGCCTAAAAACTGTATATCCAAATTTTCCACAAAAATCAAATATTACGTAGGAATCAATTTTGGTATGAATGCAAGATGGCGAAATAAAATGGCGGCTTAATAAAATATTCAAAAATTCAGCCTTAAAAAACTTACTAATAGATTGATTTCAAATTTTGTACAAGTACTAATTGTAATATAGAAATGAAATGAAAGTAAATTAAATATTTGGTCTAAGTTAATATTAAACGGGTCATTTGGGGAGATATGACCATTAATTACATCGATTGGTTTTAAATTTATAGCTGAATGGATTGAATGATTGTACGCTAGAACTGCGTATATCATTTTTTGTGTTATTGGTGTTTTATTAAAGTTTTGGTTATTAAGTAAGCGTATATGCTCCGCTATAGTGGAATGGAATCGTTCGACTAAACCATTCGACTGGGCGTGATTAGGGGAACAAAAATGTATTTTAATTTTGTGTACATTTAAAAGTTCTGTCACCATAGTATTTTTAAATTCGGTACCATTATCGACTATGATTTGTTTAGGTATACTGTGATGAGAGAAAAACAACACTAGTTTGTCTACCACTTCAGTGGCGGCGAGAGATTTGAGTGCATATGCTTGGGCGTATTTTGAGAAACTATCTATTATAGTTAAAAATTTGGTTTTTTCAAGTGTATATGTGTCTAAGTGTATGATTTCAAATGGTTTGGTAGCTGTGGGTGTGACATTCATTTGCATATTAATTGGGTGACGTTCGTATTTACTTTTTTGCCAAATTTCGCAGTTGTTAATGTATGTTTGAACAGAGTTTTTCAAGTGCGGCCAATAGTATTTATCTTTAATTCGGTTTAATGTTTCATCAATGCCGCGATGATTGGTTTTTGATTCGTGATAGTTTTGTATTATTTCGGGAATGCTTTGCTTGTCAGTGACGTCTATCAATTTATTTAGACATCTTTTAAATTTTAAAGATGGCCATTTAAATGTTTTTCGAATGACCTCACAAAATGGCTCGTATATTTCCGGTTTTTCGAAATATAAGTGGTATTGCTTATAGGGAATTATTAATTCTTTAACAAAAGTTAATATGTCCTGGTCAAAGTTATTTTCGGATATTTGAATATTGATACGACGTTTTTCTCAAATAAAATGGTAGTTTTTGGTTTTGCTGGGGAATGCAGTACTGAAGAAATAATTATTTGGTTAGAACCATAATTTACGGGAATATAGCAGATGGTGATCCCTACTATAGGATCTTCGCTTTCGTTGGTGTGTACTGTCATATTTTCATCAAGTGTTTTGTCGTCAGCTGATTTATGTGCTCTCATATCATTGACCTGTGCGAGGTCATTATCATCAGCTTGTGCTACGGTAGACATTTGGTCTAGATTTTCTTCTTCCCTTAGGTTTTCTTGTAATTCTCGGTTAAATTCTTCGATATATTGTTTTAGTGGGAAGTCTTCCGTTGTCTCTTTTGTATGCAGTTCAATTCGAGAAAGAGCATCGGCATTTGTGTTTAATTTACCCTTTTTGTATATTATGTTGTAATCGTATTCGTCTAGTTTAATCCGCCATCTTAGTAATTTAGAGCTAGGATCCTTTAAGGAGAAAAGCCATTGAAGTGGCTTATGGTCAGTTATTAAATTTATTTTTCTGCCAAATATGTACGGACGAAAATACTTGGTGGCCCAGACAATTGCCAGGAGCTCTTTTTCGATTGTCGAATAATTCCTTTCGGAATCATTTAGTGTCATTGATGCGTACGCTACAGGCAGGTCTTGTCCAATTACACCCTGTGAGAGGACACTCCCAATACCCACGTTACTTGCATCTGTGGTTAAGTTAAAGGGTTTTGAGAAGTCTGGGTACTGTAGTATAGGTTCATTTACTAGCAAATTTTTACACATATCGACACATTCTAAGAATTCTTTATTATGTTCTATAGTGGCACCCTTTTTTAAACACTTAGTAAGTGGCTTTGTTATTCCCGCGAAGTTCTTAATGAATCGCCTATAATACCCTAACAATCCTAAGAAACCCTTAATCTGTTTCGTTGTTTTAGGAATCGGAAATTTTTTGATAGCTTCTATCTTGTCCGGGTTTGGTTTAACGCCATTTGCTGTGACTACATGGCCAAGATACGCTACTTCTTTTCGCAAGAATTCCGATTTATCTAATTGGATTTTAAAATTAGACTCACGCAGACGCTGAAAAACACTTCTTAATCGTTCTAAATGTTCTTGAAGTGATGTAGAAAAGACTATTATGTCATCTAGGTATACTAAGCATTTTTCGTTCTGAATTCCGCGAAGAATGTTGTCCATTACCCGCTTAAACGTTGCGGGGGCGTTTTTCAGCCCGAATGGCATTCGCAAAAATTCATAGTGCCCATTCTCGGTGCTAAACGCCGTTTTTTCAATGTCACTGTCGTGTACTTGAATTTGATGAAACCCACTAGCCAAATCTAAGGTTGTAAAATATTGGCATTTGCCTAATTTGTCTAATAAGTCTGTAATATTAGGGAGCGGATAACGATCATCAAGGGTCTTAAAATTTACACCCCTATAATCTAAAACTACCCTATATTTAGCCACCCCCGAGGCATCTGCCTTCTTAGGGACCACCCAGATGGGTAAGCTCCACGGAGAACTACTAGGTTGTATAATTTTTTGGTCTAGCATCTTTTTTATTTGGTTTTCCACCTCTTTTTTGTGTATAAAATGGTAGCGGTATGATTTTGTATACACCGGTATTTCATCTGACGTTCTAATTCGATGTTTTATTTTGCTAGTGAAAGTTAACGGGTCGTTTTCATTATAAAATATGTCCGAGTATTCATGAATTAATATTAAAATTTTAATTCTTTCTTCATCATTTAAATGGTCTATGCGAAATTTAGAAAAATCTAATTTCGATTTGGGACAGTCATCAAAGTTATTTAACTCGATCTCACGTAATTCATTTGAATTAAACTTTTCCACGGTAATCGTCTCTGAGAGATCTAATGTTACAGGCTCGCAAGTGTTATTTAACACTGTTGTTATCGCAATGCCGTTTCTCGCAACTGATAAACACTCCGGTATCTCGCAGTTATGTAATTTTTGATGAGGTATTATTATGTCACCATTTTTTAATGAAGTCTTGATTTTTATAACTTGCTCGACACGAGGCGGAATTGTTATACAATGTATTTGATTTTGTGTTTTATGAAATTGCAATTTAACGCGCGCATAAGGTGTTTCTAGGAATCCCTTATGATAGTCAAGGTTGGCTTGCAAAAGTTTAAGATTGTCGAGTCCTAGGAGACCGTCGAACACATTGTGGAATTTAAAGAGATAAAATTTCATATTCTTGTTTACGGGTAAATTAAATATTTTTGATGAAGGTATAAAAGCGCTGTATTGATGAGCCGATTTTTGGAATACTGTTGAAACCAAAAATGGGTCATTAATTATACAATTGGGATATAATTTTTTGGCAATATTTGGGTCGATAAATGATCTAGTCGAACCTGAGTCTATTAATATTTTTAAATTTGTTTCGGGAAATACGATATAGGAGAGTTCGCTAGAATTAGACATATTAAATGAAATTACTTCAGTTAAGTCTTTTTGTCTTGTTGCGTCGGGTTCCGAAAATTTTCCTTATTTTCGGTTGTTTCTTCATAAGAATATTGTTCAAGAGGCGCGGTATTATATATGTCAGATTGGACATTTGCTTCCTTATGTTCATTATTTACATAAGAATAAGAATTATTTTGGTCATAATATTGATACTGATATTGATCATTTTGATTATATTGGCAATATTGGCTATCGTCATATGAGAGTTGCTCTGGTTGGTATAGATCTTGAGTTTCGGCGTTATAGACATCTTCAAAAACTAGTTTTGGAGGGTTATAATTTGATGTGCTAGGCAAGGGTTTAAAGACCGACGTCTCTATCCTCGACATAGGAGTGGGTGTTTGTAATTGTTTCTGTTGGTTTGGTTTAAAAACGTTTGTTCTGTTGCCAGGTTTGCCGAAAACTTGAGAGTTCGAAAAATATTTTGGTTGTGGCCTATTTGGGTTTGGGCGCACATTTATAGGTTGTGTTGGAAAGCTGGGTCTAAAAGCGTTGTGTGGTGTTTGCGAATTAAAAGGCCGATTTTGGTTTATTGCGAAATTGGGTTGAAAACTATTAAAATTATGTTGCATGGGCCTAAAATTACTATTTTTTGGGATTGCTGGACTAGATTTGGTTTGATTCTGAAAATAGTGTATATTGCATTCTTGGGTTACAAATTGCAATGCTTGCATTAAGTTTTCTGGCCGCATACACCTTATGGTTGTACCAAGCGGTTCTTTTAGCCCTGATAAGAAAGTTTTAAGAGCAAGATCATTATATAGCTCGCGTTTTAAATGTTTCGCAGATATAGTATTTTCATGTGAATCTATATATGAACATAACAGATTTAAAATGTGTAATACTCTATCATAGAAATCATTAGGCTTTTCATTCGGTAATTGTTTCATCATAACCAAGTCTCTATTTAAACAAGCTTCATCTCTATGATCCGCAAAATTACGACGCAGGGTGTCCTTCAGACTTTCCCACGTCCCAACATTTTGAATATTTGCAACTAATTTTGCATGGCCAGTAAGTTTCCCTATTATAGAGTTAAGTAAATAAATGTTTTGAAAATTTTGTGCATTATTCGTATCATAAAAACTATCGATAAGTGATTGGCAAGTTGAAAGATACCTATTTAAATCATTCGGATTTCCATCAAAAACAGGGACACAATTTAGGTACTCTGGCTTAAATTGAGCCATATTGCTTGTAATTAAATTATTTATTGATTGATTATTGATATCTAAATTTGTAGATTCTAAATTTTCACTAATATTATTTGAGTTTGTGTTTAAATCTAATGCCTCTAAGTTTGTATTAGAAACAGAGTCAGTTGAAGGTGACGAAATTTTTAAACCTTGTAATTCCGCGACAATATTTTCAATAGACATCAAGAGTAAATCAATTACACTTACAGAAGTATTTGAAGGGCAACTCTGGTCATTTCTATAAGGCAAGCTTTGGTTGGGCGATTGAGGTCCTTCCCCAAATCTTTGTCCTTGCGAAGACAGGCGATATTGGTCCTATCCTCCGTTGGTCAGCTGTTCGATGGTAATCCACAGTTCTGCGATAGATTGGAAATTTTCGATGTTCGGAAAATTTCACTCTGCTTCAAGCACCTCCGACAACATCACAACAAATTGTTCTTTTCCGGTTAATCCGTAGAAACGGAAAAATCAATACAGTCGATATGTATCGATTTCCGAAAATCCGTTCCGACTACGCCAGTTAACTAACTCGACCGACGGTTTCCCTTTTTAAAAAGTTTTATTTTTCTCAAATATTGTAAGTACAAAATATACGTATTCAAAATGACGGCTTCTGACTCACTGACGCGGCTCCGCTGAAGCGTAATATTATAACAGCCTCGTTGACATAGGATCCGCTGGCTCGGCAGTTCTTGGGGATGGAACGTGACATAACTCGCTCTTAACTCTCAAATATGGTATGTTAGGGGAGCTTTAGATGAGCGCATAAATGATTCATATTTTTTTGTTTTAACTATAATATATTTAATTATAAAACATGTTTCAATTTAGAGCTTAAGTTATCTTTCTTAATTACGTTGGTGCTATTAAATTTTTATATAATTTATTTTGCAGTCTGTACAATATTTCAGATATGCATTTTACCTGTTATAGCAACTTTTTTAAAAAAAATTTTTACAGGGTTGATATAAGGGTCATTTCTACCCTTCGGCCTTCCTTCAAAATACATATTCCAAACATGTTTTTATAAATTTGGAGATATCATACAATATTGAATCACCCATTTAATAGTACGGGTCGAAATAAATACAATGGATCATTTAGAAGTAGGTATAAGTCACAAAACTGCTTTTTATTGTCACTTGTTTCTTATCTTACCACTCGGTGCAAATTGTATCTCATAATCTTTTACATTTTTTGATGACAGTTTACAATACATTTTTACATTTCACAATTTATTTCTGGGGTAAGGGCACCATTATTGCATTTCTGAGCCCTGAGATCAAAGAGAAATCTAAAACGCATCTAGAATTTCGACGTCTTTATTATGATATATATATATATATATATATATATATATATATATATATATATATATATATATATATATATATATATACATATATATATATATATATATATATATATATATATATATATATATATATATATACATATATATACATATATATATATATATATATATATATATATATATATATATACTGACTGACTAGTTAGAAAAAAGCACTTTGACCCAGAAAAAAAAAAGAAAAAAACTGTTGAGGATACAGTCAAATAAAAGACGAGGATTAGTGTACGAAACTCTTTGTTATATGAGCTAGCTTTTGAGAATGCTTATTCTCTTCTTCAGGACCTTTCTGAATTAAGAACAAAGAAATTCATAAGTTGGGAAAATTAATTATAAATTTTAATATAAAAATCCTATTAAAGTGAGTTAAAAATAAACAAATCCATACATTAAGTAATTTAAGTTCTACAGCGCATCTATGTTGTGTAATAGATTTGTTTTACTTTGGTAAGATTTATACTAGAATTTATAAGCAATTTTCCTAACTTATGAATTTCATTTTTCTCAATCCAGAAAGGTTTTGAGAAAGAGAATAAGTAGTATATAAAAAGTACTATAAAATGGATCATTGTGTCTGCTATGATGCAGAACATGTTCCAAACAAGGATCATTTTCTTGTTATGATGTTGGTGTATGTGGAATGAAAACATACTATCATATATATAGATACTAAAATCAATAAAAATGCGCTTTCACACACCTTTATCAAAAGGTCTTGGCCGGAAAAGATATATGTAGAATAGCAGAAATATATAATTTCTGCAGGTGCAAAACGGCCTACAAGAAGAATTGCTTTCTTGCTATATATATATATATATATATTTCTCAATCCAGAAAGGTTTTGAGAAAGAGAATAAGTAGTATATAAAAAGTACTATAAAATGGATCATTGTGTCTGCTATGATGCAGAACATGTTCCAAACAAGGATCATTTTCTTGTTATGATGTTGGTGTATGTGGAATGAAAACATACTATCATATATATAGATACTAAAATCAATAAAAATGCGCTTTCACACACCTTTATCAAAAGTTCTTGGCCGGAAAAGATATATGTAGAATAGCAGAAATATATAATTTCTGCAGGTGCAAAACGGCCTACAAGAAGAATTGCTTTCTTGCTATATATATATATATATATATATATATATATATATATATATATATATATATATATATATATATATATATATATATATATATATATATATATATATATATACATTTTTTACCAAATTTACCATGGAAACTGAAGACAAAAACAAACTTAATTTTCTAGAATTAACCCTAATTAGAAACAAGAAAGATCAAAATATTGAAACCAAGTGGTACACAATAAAAAACATGGTCATGGCGGTACTTTAACTTTAACTCCAACCATCCAAGGATTCAAAAAAATAGCGTTATTATAGGTCTAACCGATCGTGCCATCTCACTTACTTCCCCAGAATATCGTCCTGAGATTTTAAAGAAGGTTAAGGAGATTTTAATAAATAATCATTATATGGAAAAAAAAACATACTACGAGTTTTTAAACAACGAACTCATGTTTTTTATAATAACTTAAAGAAAGCAACAAAAGAAAAGAATGGTAATACTAAATACATTGCAATGCCCTACACAGACGGTCTATCAGAAAAAATAAATCATATCTTGTCTAAACACGATATAACTGTCTGTCATAAAGCACAGAATTTACTAAACGGTCTTTTCACTCCCTTGAAAAGCAAAGTAATAAAAAAAAGAAATCAAACCTAGTTTACTCAATTCCATGTTTAAATTGCCCAAAAAAGTACATAGGAATGACAACACAATACTTAGATAGTCGATTAAATGGTCACAAATAACACGAACATACAGAAAAACATGAATTCGATTTTAAACAAACCAAAATTTTAGAGAAAGAAACTAATTATCAAAAACTCACAATAAAAGAAATGATACAAATTAAAAAAGAGAAAGATGCCGTCAACGATAAAAAAGACATCAATAACTTAAGCCAAAATTATCATAACCTGATACATAAAACCCTGTACATTTCAGTAAGATCATAAACCCAAACTCGGTAAAGCAATAAAAATCTAAGTAAATATAAAAAAGAACAAAAAATTTCTCTCGTTTTTATCTACCAGAATTCCAGACGTGTCGAAATTATTGCAATCGCAAACCATTCGTAAAACTGACACGTTTCCAAGGTACGTACTCTGTATAATATTAATTTTGTTTTCATGGTCATAGTTTGTTTTAAATGTGATGTTTTTTTGAGTGATGTTTTTTCAATAATGTTTTAACCATTTTAAAATTTAAATACTAACTATACATGTTTTTACAGTAGATATTAAGTATCTCGAGAAAGCTCAATATAATGAGCGAAACGTCGATTGAATTATAGCTTTACTTTTCAATAAGTTAACCTATGCCCAAGAAAATAATTAAAAAAAAAAAAAAAAAAAAATTACGCGTGTCATGTTCCCTTAGCATCCTAAGAGAATCTAGTATCACGGCCTTCTGCATACGGGCAGCAAGTAGTCTGCGTCGTTTTGGCAGTGCGGAGTGCTTTTGAGTTCTCGAAGCAACGTGTTCCTTGCTCCACCCAGAGACTCTCAGATCACTAACACCACCAGTTTAACCACGTGATCCGAGTACAGCCTACGAAGCTCTCCCAGCAGATCTTGGTATTTCTCCCGTTTTTCCTCCTCTTTCATTACGACGTTCTTCTCTGTTGGAGCTGAGAATTCGATGACATGCATAGTATTCTTTATGTGATCGAGAAGTACTATATCCGGCTTATTAGCTTGTATTTGCCGAAGAGTGAGGGACGAGTAGATCTAATAGATACGATATCTATTGTTCTCCACCACTGACTCTATGTCTGCTGGGCTGTGAGGCAGGATTGGTGCCTCGTTGATACCATACCATAAGTGCCGAAGGTAGTAGTACAACATCCGTAATGCAGCGTTATGACGATTAGTATAATAAGATGAGGCATACGTTAGGCATGCTAATAACAAATGTCACAATGTTTCTAGCTCCTGATGACATGCTTTACATCGTATGTCCTCTATCTCAACCTCCATAATGCGGCTACGGTATAACAGAGAGCTGAAGGCTCTATCTTGACAAGCGATTATGAATCTTTAGGACTCTGATCTAAGACCGCTTAACCTCAGAAACGCAAAAGAAAGCTTTTCGGATAGGCCCTGCTGTATTATTTGATATTATTATTTGATAAAACGCACCATGCACGGGCTCCTCCTTGTGCTTTGAAGAAAACTAGCGCTTTCCAGGGTTTTAATTCTGCGTTTTAGTTGGGCAGTCCCCATTTTGGTAATAGAATTGTGGTTACGCGAGCCCGAATCGAAGATAAGACCAACTTCCGACGCTTTTATTGCCATTTTAAATATGAATCCTCCCCTATCCTGATGTTAGTTAGGACCATCTCCAACAGGACATCGGAGCACTTAAGAATCATGCAAGATGCGCTAAGTGCACGCTTTCTAAACTCTAGGGAGCGCGGCCACCCTATTCTCGACGGAGGCCCAACCGACGATTTTGTATGCAAGCTGTTCTGCATATACATCACTTTACGTGTACTAAGATCGAGTTGGCGCAGTTCATCCTTAGTCCATTTAATGACTCCAAAACAATAGAGGATGATCGGGATGGCTAAGACATTAGTTGCTACGGCTTTGTTCTTTCCAGCGCATAAACATGGGGTTCATGCAGGATATAAAATCTAGTCCTGAGGATGCAACAATAAAGTTGCAAAACGTTGACTATTTAAAAATAGACTTTCGTTTTTTTTACTGGATCCTAACCCCAAATAATACACCACTCGCTAACATAAAAACAAGAGAGTTGTTGACGAAAACTAAGTTTCGAAACGTCGACAATTTCAAAAAAGAATTACCTTTTTTACTGGATCTTAAACCTAAGCAATACACTACTCTAACAAAATTTTTTAACATTGTTTCGCTATATTTGATTTTAACAAAATATTTCCAGGTCATCCCCATATGACCCTCAATTGTTGATCAAAATTTGAAGCCAATCGGGTTAGTAGTATTTAAGCTATCTCGCGAACTGGCAGACAGGCCAACAGAAGGACCGACGGAATTGAAAAAACATGTTTTTTGGCATCTAGGGACGCCAAAACGTTGTAAAAACGTAGGTAAAACTTGAGAGGATGTTTTTTTTCACGATTACAAAACTGTTCTTTGGCCGCAGTTTTGAATTCAGGCTGAATTTTTAAATATTCTAATAAATCGCCATTGTGTCCTACCATCTTGGATTAGTACCAAAATTTTACCAGTTGATTCCAACATAATACTTGACGTTTATGCAATATTTGAAATAAATTATATGAGCAGTTTTTTCATAATAATTTCTTAGCATTTCACTAGGACGCCATGTTGTTTTGCTATACTGGATTTTTACTAAAATATTACCAGATCAACCCCACATGACTGTTAATTTTTGGTCATAATTTGAAGTCACTCGTGTTACTTTTTAAGCTATGCCGCGAACTGATAGACACACAGACAGGCCGACATGCAACAAACGGGCCGACGGAATTGATAAAACATATTTCTTGGCATCTAGGGATACTAAAGCGTTAGGATATGTAAAACTTGAGATGGTGATTTTTTCACGATTACAAACATTTTATTTGGCCGTCGTTTTGTTCGGCCATCTTGAATTAGTACCACAATTTTACTATGACCCCTATACAACAATTAGCTATGGCACACAATTTGAAATAAATTTGGCCGTCATTTTGTTCGGACATCTTGGATTTGTACCACTATTTTACTATACCACAATTAGTTATGGCACACAATTTAAAATCAAACCATAAAGCAGTTTTTCAGGCTGAATTTTTAAATATTTTATTAAGCCGCCATTTTCTTTCGCCATCTTGGATTCGTACCAACATGTTACTAATTGATTCTAACATGATACTTGATGTTTTTGCAAAATATGAGGTAAATGGATGAACAGTTTTTTAATAATATTTTTTTTTTAATATTTCACTAGACCGCCATTTTATTTCGCCATATTGGATTTTTACCAAAATGTTACCAGGTCATCCCCATATAACCTTTAATTTTTGACCAGCAGTTGAAGTAGTTTTTTAGCTACGCCGCAAACAGACAGATAGACAGATTGGCGGAATTGAGCAAACATGTTTTTCGTCATCTAGAGACCCTGAAACGCGAAGATCTGAAAAAATCTCCGAGAGTGACTCTTACACGATTACAATACTTCCCTTTTACGAGGGAAGAAATATAGAGGTAGGGACTTTTAGAGTGACGCTGTATGTTAACTATGCCAGTTATTTTGAACGCAGTTCTCGATAAATAATTATATTATCAGTAAAAACTTAATACAAAAATGTCTTCAGTGCATCGTACTATTTTCACAAACCAGTTCTAATGGTCCAGTCTTTACTCCGTATGAACTTGCCTTCTGATTAAATGAAATAGCGACAAACCACATTATTAATTTATTTTAAATTGAATTAAGGGCACTGAAATAAAACAGATGGCTTGACGCTCGCAGGCTTCTAAAACGGTTTTTAAAACAGTATATGTAAGTGCATGTCCATAAACGGAATGTATTACATTTTGCTGAAAATATTTAAACATTGCGTAATGAATTCTGAATTTTATTACCAGTGTTATTTAAGTATGGTTACCTTTGCCATATGGTCGAGGATTAATGCTGTACTTTCTACTTAGTTTAAAAAATATATTTTAAGTCGTGAATGAATTATTCTACTCAAATGAAATTAGAAATATATATATATATATATATATATATATATATATGTTCCCAGATATTAAGATTAGTAAAGATGGAAGTTCCGGGTAAAGGTAATTTGCCGATTGTTTTACAAAGGAATTTTAAAGAAATTGAATTAAAAAAATCGGTAAACTTCCTTTACTCGGAACTTCCCCGGTTACGAATATTTCCTTTTGTTAGGAATAGTAAAGTATAGCCCAATCTAGTTCAGTACATAGTTATCTATGAACACATATATAATGTATTTTCAAACATTTTTATTAGGCGACATTTTGTTCCATCATATTGGAGTCCTACCAATATTTTACCAGTTTCTCCGTATACGTTGATTTATTTAAAACCCAAATTCAATTTTAAATAATTTTTACATTGACACACACTGCCATTTTGTTACGTCATGTTGAAGTCGTACCAACTTATCCCTATAACATATTTAATTTTTCTGCTAAATTTAAAGATAATTGAATAAAAAAATTTTTTCGTTGATTTTTTAAAAATTCTATTTGGCCATCTTGTTCTTCCATCTTGAATTCGTAGTAGTAGTAATAAGGTTGGGGGGGGGGCACAGCCCGGCGGATATGCCTAGAAAACCCTTGTCGCCATCACCTGACTACCCACTCTCAACCTAGACAACCTTCAGCACCAGATTCGAGTCTGCCCGTCCTTCTTATGAAGGCTTGCAGTTCATCCCAATCAAGGGTCCCTAACTCCTTTCTAGGTAGGGCGGTTGATCCGAAGGTTTTCCTTCTGAGACTGCCCCACCTATCACAGATCCTTATTAAATGGTAAGAAATTTCCCCCCCCCCCCTGTTCTACAACTAGGACAGAGTGGGCTATCCTTTATTCCTAATAGATATAGATGCCTATTTAATCTGCAGTGACTAGTTAGTATTTTTACCATATCCGCTATGGTATGGCCACCTTTCGACAGCAACCAGGACGCCTTGATCTATGACGGTTCTGGAAGCACGACCTTGGACTGCCTGCAGCCTTCTGTATTCCTCCAATTAGCCTTTGTCTTATCCCATTCCCTATTATTAGACCCACTTATTTAGGGTCTGAGAAGTTTGTCTCTTATCTAATCTGAGGTAGGGTTGCGGACCCAAAAATGGCGTCGGGGAGCCTTGTCTTGCCAAATAGTCGGCCCGCTCATTTCCCTCGACACCGCTGTGTTCGGGCACCCAACAAAGTTTGACTACTTTCCTTCTTGCCAGTTCCTCCAGAGCATCCCTAGTGATATTGATATTTTTACGTTTCACTAGGCCACCATCTTGTTCCAGCATATTGGATTTTTACAAAAATATTAAGTCATTCCCATATGACCCTTAATTTTTTAATAAAATTTGAAGTCAATCTGAAGGGACACTGACGGACAGATAAACAAACCGACAAACGAACCGACGGAATTGATGAAACATATTTTTTTGGCATCTAGGAATGTCAAAACGTGAAGATATGTTAAACCTGAGAGGGTGATTTTTTCAGATTACGAAAATTTTATTTCGCTGCCATTTTGTTCCGCCATCTTGAGTTCAGTGTTCATCTTGAGTTCACAGTTCTACTAGTTCAAGTGAAGTTAGTTATAGCACACAATTTGAAATCAGTTCATTAAGTAGGCTGAATTTTTTAATATTTTATTACACCATCTTGGATTCGTATCTGTACATAATACTTGATTTTTGTGCAAAATTTGAGCATTAGTTTTTCTATTAATAATTGCTTTAAGATTTCACTACGCCTACATCTAAAATTTTAAGTCAATCTGATGAGTAGTTTTTAAGCTCCGCCGCGAACTGACAGACAGACGGACAAACCGTCGAAGTTAATAAAACATATTTTTGACGCTAAAACGTGGAGATATGTACGATGGTGTTTTTTCGGATCACAAAATTTTTATTTGGCCGCCATTTTGTTCCGCCATCTAGAATTAGTACCACAATTTTACTAATTCATCTCTATATTACAATTAATTATGGTACACAATTTGAAATTAGTTCATTAAGTAGATTTTTCAGGCTGAACTTAAATATTTTATTAAGCCGCCATTTTGTTCCGCCATCTTTGATACTTTGTTCAAAATTTGAGATAAATTGGATAAGCATTTTTTTAGTAATAATTTTTTTTTTATTTTACTGGATTTTTACTAAAATATTACTAGGTTATCCTCATCTGACAAACAGGCAGACCGACGGAATCGAGAAAACATGTTTTTCGGCATTTGGGGGCCCTGAAACGTGAAGATCTAAAAAAATCTCGGAGGGCGATTTTTTTACGGTTACAACACTTCCATTTTACCAGGGAAGTAAAAACTGTAAATAAACTTTACGTATAATGTAAAAAAACATACCGAATTTAGAAAAATAAAACAAACAAGGCACTATTTATTTTTATGACAATCAACTATATAAGAAAGAAGTGGATGAGGTCAGACTATGAAGTCAATTTTTGTAGTGCATTAAGAAATCATATACATCTTGACATAATCAGGGGCGTGCAGCCCATGGAAGCAAGGGAAGCAGTGCTTCTCCAACAAAAATTACAAAACATCTTCTAAGATGTAATTTTTGAAATAGGAAACCATTAATTTAGTTTATATTAAAAATGCTAAAGTATTATCTTAATTATCAATAATAAATGCGGCCTTGACTCCGATCGAGCGACAATAGAAAATGGAATAGAACCTATGCGGGCCGCTAGCTTCTCTGCAGCCAAGTCCTGTATGCTTGATTTCCTATGGATCGAGCCGGAGATTATTGAACTTTCCACCGGCTGTTTGAAATTTTTGCATTTCAGTCGCGTGCTATGTTTGAACGGCTATCCCTGTGTTGTGTGATACGTACGTCGCGTCGTGCATAGTGCGATATGGAAGACAATAATACGGACGTGGATATGCAAATACCGTCTACTTCGTCTGTCGGTAATAACGTTGAAAATATTAGAGAATTTAGTAAGAAGAGTGTGTGTGAATGTGCGGTGTGTGTCTTAATAATAAAGGGATTTTCAACATTAAACTTCGCTGATAAGCTTCAAATAATTTCCAAACGAAGGGCAAAACCGCCTATGAAAAATTTAATCACAAAAATGAAAAACTGTATTAAACTTTTTTATCCCGGAAAACAATACGAACAATTTAAATGGCTAACAGGGTGTGAAAATATAAGTAAATTATTTTGTTGGCCAAGGTCTCTGGAATAAAACTGGTTTTTCCGATTTAAACAATTTCCATAAAGTTGTAAAAAGACACATTATGTCCAAAGCGCATTTGCAGGCCGTCATAAAAAAATCTTCTGCAAAACCAGAACTGAACACGCCCTTAATAAACAGTTGGAAATTAGTCACCGCCAACACAATGAACTAGTCGATGAAAATAGGCAAATATTAAGAAGACTTATCGATGTTGTTTGTTTTCTCGGACAGCACGAATTGGGATTTAGAGGTCATGACGAAACAAGGGTTTCTTCAAATAGAGTAAGTTTTCAAGATTTACTTAGTTTAATGGCTAAATATGATGATTGCTTAAAAAATCATTTAGAGCAGTCTAGCGTTTTTCGCGGAACGTCGAAGATGATGAAGAGATGAGAAGATGCATTTAAATCTCTTCTTCTTGATTATGGCTAGTTCTTCGACCGAGTGTTACTGCGATCTGAACTAAAAGTGATTTTCGAAACTGATGATATTAACGCAAAAAATAACGCTAAGGAACTAATGCAATTTTTAAAAGACAAGGAGCTGGAAGATGCCTACACCGAAGTGTCGAAATTGTGTGCATTAGTATTGACAATACCTGCCACAAGTTCATCAGTAGAAAGCAATTTTTCGTGAGAAATTCAATGGGGCAGGAGAGTCTTTCGCATACATCGCTGTTGTCCATTGAAAATAAACTTCTCCAAAATATGTCGGAGCATCGACGTTTTTATGATGACATCATAGGCGAATTTGCAAAAAATGATCGATAAATCGAGTTACATTACAAATAGGTAAGTTTCTAAAAATTACTTCCCTTTCTTAAAATTTCACCGCACGCCCCTGGACATAATATAGATTTCAAGGCTCTCACTGGCCATCACCAACACCCAACTACGGGTAGGGCACTTCAAGAAGAATATTGCAATAGTTACTGATGATCTTTAGCACCATTGTAGTCAATTTTGGGAGCGTTTTTCGACGGCATTGTCTATCAACTTGGTTAACTACAAAATTAGGTGAATAAATAATAATGCAAAATTTTCATCGAAAAAACTCCTAGCGACCAATTAACAGATAGGTTTGAAACTGTGTCATGTGTTATTTAAATGCTATCGGTAAACAAACAAGTCTAGCAATAATTTACAGCAACCTTTTGTACTATTCAAAACCATCTCATTCCATACTGCCACAAGATTCACTGTTCATAAACCTTGGTGGCATTTAGTCTGTTATGTAGGCAATTAAACAATTAACTGGATATTTAAATTTATTATAATGATTTCCTCTAACGACATTTCTAGTTTATATTTCAAAGGAAGTACGAATGTGTTACGTTATATTATATATATATGCCGTTCTGAGGTGTGACTGAAATATTAATTTAAATGTTCCATCTCTCTTTAGTAAAGACAATTGGTTTAACGATGATACCTTTTATATAACATATTCAGTAAATGTGAATGTAAAATAACACATAATTGTTTTATTAGACGGGCCTGCAACTTTTCTATGTTGCAACAACAATAAAAAAAAATATATATATATATATATATATATATATATATATATATATATATATATATATATATATATATATATATATATATATATATATATATATATATATATATATATATATATATATATATATATATATATATATATATATATATATATATATATATATATATATATATATATATATATATATATATATATATATATATATATATATATATATATATATATATATATATATATATATATATATATATATATATATATATATATATATATATATATATATATATATATATATATATATATATATATATATATATATATATATATATATGTATATATATGTATATATATATATATATATATATATATATATATATATTTATTATGAATATCAATTGTTATTTTATTGCGTAATTGGATAATTATCCAAAATTTAGCTTGTTAAAACAGGTAGTCTAGTTTTCTGGACCCGACACATTTACTGATATTTTCAACTTATTATTTTTAATACTTTTAAAGACCTACATAATTTAAGAAATGCAAATACCATTAGTGGTAAACCGAATGAAAAAAGCAATCAAAAGTACAAAATAATATTTTATCTTGAAAATTTTTGACTGTATTAAGTTAGTTTCAAACTAGTTCTTAATTACTTAATCACAGAAAGACTGTATTGAATGTATATCACGAGTATAATGTGTATATTAGTTGACGCCGACCGTCATAAAGTCAAATATTTAAGATGGAATAAAATATTTTTTTCTAATACAGTGCTTTTCTATAAGTCGGTTTGTACTTCTTTCGTAAAAGGGAAGTAATGTAATCGTGAAAAAATCACCCTTCCAGGTTTTTACAGATCTTCATAGTCCCAGATATTAAAAAACATGTTTTCTTAATACCGACTGTCTGTTGGACTTTTCGTGGTATAACTGAAAAACTACTAACTCGATTTACTTCAAATTTTAGTCAAACATTAAAGGTCATATGGAGATATACTGGTAACATTTTAGTGAAAATCAAATATTGCGGAACAAAATGGCGGCCTAGTGAAATGTTACGAAAATTATTACCAAGAGACTATTTATCCAATGTTCCTCAAATTTTGCACACTAATCAAATAATACGTAGGAACAAACTGGTAAAATTGTGGTACGAATCCAAAATGGCAAAACAAAATGGCTACCTAATAAATTGTTTAAAAAAATAGCCTGAAAATACTTCTTAAATTTTATGCAAGGATTAAGCGTGATATACTATGTCACTATCCCATCACCCATTCCTATCTTCTATGTCAAACTTGCTTGTCCATTAAACATATCATATCGCCTTGTCCAACTTACAACGATACAAGAAGAAAATTTGGTTTGTCGGCTGATTACTCCTTAGATATAAAATTTTTCATTGATAAAGCTAGGAATATCATATCCTTCATCAACGAAATAGGAATTTTCAATGATATTTGATCCTCCAACACATCTTAAAGGCGCAACATGATCCTAGATATCGACGCGACTAATTCCAAAATCAATCAATCAAATCAATAGCCTCCTTAACCACTCAATTTGAGGCTCTTCCCTCTTGTAATGTTTTATATAGAGTGAATGACCGAGGATTTGAACTTCATAAAACTACCAAAGTTAACTTGAATCTTTACATTAAATAGAAGCACTAAATGGCGAAGTATAAACTTTCTAGTCCCTCAGATTGAGGCATTCCTCTTTTGTAATTTTTCATATAAAACCAGCAGTATAAAATGACCTAACTTTCTAGATCTTGAAATTGAGGCACTTCTCTCTTATTTTTTTTATACAAGTGCGACTCAGGTTTCATTCTGACAGATAAAAGGCTACAGGAAAATGTTAAAAGAAAGTACAGGCCAACTTGTATACCATTATAAACATACATATGTTAGTTAATTTGTTATTTTTCACTTTGAATTATTTGTTTAGTTTAACTTTGGTATTGAGGTTCACTTTTGTTTACTGTTATCCTTTCACAAAATTGCCAAATATATAAATATTCATTTACCTTTAGAATTTTTATGTCAAATGTTTAACTAAATATGGGTATTTATGTCATCTCTAAACAAGTGCTGCTGAATTTACTGTAAAAAAATGAAAGGCCAATATAAAATATCACAAATTCCGGACAAAATTAACTATCTAGGACTGACTACTCTCTCCCTTTTTACATTCTACTCGTATTTATTATGCTTGCTTTAGAAAAGATACGAATTTTGGCAGCTTTAGGATAATTTTAAAGCCCTGATCATTCACTTTATATGAAAAATTGCAAAAGGGAACTGCCTCAATCTTAGGGTACAGAAACTTCATATTTGGTCATTTTATGCTGCTTGCTTTAGCAAACATTCGAATCAATTTTGGTAGCTTTAGGATTTAAACCCCCCGTCATTAACTTTATATGAAAAATTTTTAAATGAAAGAGGGATGTGCCACAATCTGAGGGACTAGAAATTTGCTACTAGGCCATTTTATGATCCTTGTTTTAGTAATAATTCGAAAAGCCTACAGTTATTCGTTTTTTTAGTAGTCATCAAATTACCGGTCATTAAATTAGGTTTTTCCAATACTAAATGAGTTTTCAGGGGTAGGTTTATTATTCTAATGTTTCCCTGTATAGTTAAAATAAATGTTCGTATATACAATGAGTTAAAAGAAATTTAACGTTTTTTACCGTTTTTTTTTGTAGGGGCTGCCTGACCTTTTTAAAGCTATACTATACTGGGTATAATGGAAAAAATTAATTTGAATACAAAAAAAATAAAATAAATTTGATATTTTCGCCGTTTTTAGATTTGAAAGAGAGAATTCTTGTGAAAATGTTATAAAATTGATTCCAGTAAATTTTCCAATAATTTCAGTTCAATGTGTTAATGATATACTACGGAAAATAGCTATTTGTATTTAAACTTTATTTAATGTTGAAGTACAAACTGTTTATCCCAGCCCCAGGCACGCACCGAAGAGGCAATATTGGAGGGGAGCAAGTGCCACAACCCCAACTGAGAACTAAAAAAAAGGTCCTCACCTCACTTTTATGTGGGTAGTATACGTCTGGGCCCTACTGCCTTAAAGAAAATTGACGAATGAAATCGTTCCAACAAAACATAAGATTTTGCCAACAGAATAAAATATTAGGGGGAACGCTTCCCCCCATCCCCCAATATGTCCGTCCCTGCCCAGCCCTGTTGAGTTGCTTCCGGTAAAATGATGTCAATATTGAATTAAATTAAGTTCACTATCATCCCCTATTAGTGCAGTGAAAACTTGTGTTGTGTAAATATATGTACTGTACCTTAAAATATAAACTTAATTTTCCAGCTGATAAGAGAAGTAAATAAAAGATACAGTAATTATTTGTACGAATATATTCTTAATTCAATAGGCGAAAATTCTGGTAACATTTATCTATGATCTTAATATAAAACATTAGTCATGACTTCATGGTTTCTTAATGAAAAACGTATAGACAATGACATCATTTTATGTAAATGATGGTTCCGAAATTTAACGAACTTTGTTGTGCATAAATCATTTTAACAGTGACTTAAACAAATTTAATTTATACAGGGTATTTCAAAAAACATGGAAGATTCCTTGGCATAAAAATTTTATATAATCATAGGTACAAAACGGCCTTATCTTCAAGATACTATAATTTTGTTGTTTTGGTTTTTACTTCCCTGGTAAAATGGAAGTATTGAAATCGTGAAAAAATCACCCTCCGAGATTTTTTCAGTTTTTTATGTTTCTGGGTCCCTAGATGCCAAAAAAATATGCTTTCTCAATTTCGTCGGCTGTCTGCTATCTGTCTTACACGATTGAATTCAACTATTAGTCGCATGGTGATGACCTGGTAACATTTTGGTAAAAATTCAATAATGCGAAACAAAATGGCGGCCTGGTATAATGATAAAAAATTTGTCCAATTTACTTCAAATTAAGCACAAAAATCAAGTATTACGTAAGAATCTATGGGTAAAAGTTTCCATAAAAACAATGTTACATAGGAATGAACTGGTAATATTTTGGTACTATTCGAAAAATACACATACCTCGGCCACGAAATTAAGATCGACAGAGATAACCAGACTTGCGAAATGAAGAGGAGAATCACTCTAGCTTGGGCTGCATATGGTGCTTTCACGGAAAAAATGATATAGTATATTGTAATCGAAATAATTTAGTACCATTTTTATACGTATTTTTTAATAAAATAGGGCACTAAATATAAAACACTTTGCTTCCTATTACCGATTATTTTCAGTAAAAGTTTCTTATGAAAAATTATAATTAAAATAACTATATAAATTCGAGAAACTAAGTTTTTATAAAAATATATGTTAATGGTTAAAAAATAATTTAGAAAATGCCATTTATTATATAATTTAGTACAATATTCGGCAGTTTTTTGTAAATGTTTGATTTCAATAAACACATGGTACATTAAACTAAACTTTATTGAAATGTTTGGAAAACATTAAAATGACATATTTTTTTGCGATTAATAAAGAAGCATGGCAATTTTTAAAATTATGCTTGCAAGAATATCTAATATTATAATACAATCTACAATATTGTTATTGTAAAGTCTTTTTTTCTAAAATATTATTGTACATATTTGAGGTCCCATATATGAAATCATTTCCCGCAGTACCATGGTAAAGAGCGCCCTTGAGCTATTGTTAGGAGCATCGCGTTTGTGAGTTTTTTCTGTTGATTTCTTTGTTTTTATTTATGAAGACCAGGGACGAAATTTTTCTTTGATGAAGACTGTGTTTTGTTGTTTGCTTCGTGTTTTGTGATGTGATTTAAAACTATTCTTTGTCTATATATTATGTATATTAATAAGGTTTTGGTTAATTTTGGATAGTTATCTAAAAAATATAATCATGCGGAAGAAGAGAATTTAGGTGACATATTAAGCAAATGGGGGTTAGCTGGTTTACTAACTATATGAAAAGGTAAGTTTTTTGTATCTTATCAATAATATCATTTTATGTAATTTTGGAGGAAAAATGAGCAAATTAACATTATATTAATGTTATGTTATTAATTTAAAATATATTTTAAATTTAAATTTCCTGGGTATTTAGCCAGGATTCGATACATATCGAGATAATTATAAAAAAATACAGAGAACTAGTCTGGGGATAATAATAGCAGTAAAAGAGGACAGACTATCCCTTATTTTATCTCCACATTTTGTGTAGTAAAAATAATTTTCACGAGACTAGCGGGTACCAGCGACTTCGTTCGCGTATATGACTATAATGAAAGGGATGTAAAGAGGTACTTAAATCGCCTCACTTGAGTACCTCTTTATAAACCACGTTTGTTGTTGCATTCTCTGGCTGCAAAATAGCTAAGCTAGATTTATTTTATCTGCTGTACTATTTATTAGAGTTAATATAGCTCGTTCTTTAAACCAGGAAACGGTTTTATTTTGACAACTTTCGGTTTTATTTTGACAACTTTCGGTTTTATTTTGACAACATTTAAGGGGTAGTTTCACCTTCTTGGAAACTGAGTTTCGAAGAATCCCTTCTTATGCAACCCTTTGCACTCTAAAATCAGGCTGTTTGCACATGCTCGGCTTTCTACGGCAAACAGTTTAAGAAAGATAGCAAAAATTAATCAATAACCCGACTTTTTCTAAAACGCTGTATGAATTTATAAAAAATCTTAAAATATGTAATAAAATAAAATAAAAAGCACGTGTTCACGTGTTTTTCCGAATAACTAACAGTTTTTTAAATAAAGATTGTAATATTAAAGGGATGGTTTCAGCCCCTTGGATACCATGTCTAGGTTTTTAAAATATGTAAAAAAATTAAATATAAAGCATATTATGTTCAAGCGTTTTCCGAATAACTAATAACTAACTGGACACATTGTATGAATTTTCCCTAAAATATGTAAAAAAATAAATTAAAAAAACACGTGTTCCAGCGTTTTTTCGAAAAACTAACCGGTTTTTAAATAAAAAAATATTGTATTGTTTAAGTGGTGATTTTACCCCTTTGAACACCCTGAATGAATTTTTAAAAAATTCTAAAATATGTAAGAAAATAAATTAAAAAACACGTGTTCAAGCGTTTTTCCGAAAAAATTACCATTTTTTAAATAAAAAATATTATAATATTTAAGGGGTTGTTTTTGAGTTTTGAAAAATCCTTTCCTATCAAACCTCTGCACCCTAAAATCAACCTCTATGCCAAAATTCAGCCTGGCAAAATCGCCACTGAAAAGGGGGATGGATATGTTTTTTGTCACACTTGCTCAGAAAGTTCACTACTGTCGCAGTTGTATTTCAATATAACCATAACCAGGAAAAGAAATAATTCATTGTTTTCATGTGTTTGAAAATTATATTTTCTGTTTTTGATATGAAGATTGTCATGCTTGGTGCAACAGAGGTAAGAGAATCTCACTCTCTAATAGCCTCTGATTGACTATGATTCAATAATTATTATTACATTTTATGATCAGAATGGTTTGGATTACAGCCTAATATTTTTAAAATTTAATATTTGGTTTAGTAAAATTTACAAAAAAAAGTATAAGTATTTACAGTTACCTAGTGATAAAATAAGCAAAGAAGTATATTAGAAACACAAAAACTGTATTTTTAACGGCACAATATATATTTTTTATAATACAATAATGTATTATAAATTTTAAAAGGTAGGATAGTAGGGATGTCTACATTTAATTTTTGAGGCAACTCCAAATTAAGAGTAAAGGTTTCTAAAAATGGTTTTAACCTTTTGACCTTTTTTTACGAAAATTTAAAGTCAATCGGGTAAGTAATTTTTTAGCTATGCCGCGAACAGGCAGACACATAGCCAGACCGACAGACAGACCAACCGACTGAGGGAACTGAGAATTCAATTTTTTGCGGCATCTAGGGACACCGAAACCTGAAGATCTACAAAAATCTCGGACGGTGATTTTTTCACAATTACAATACTTCCCTTTTACTAGGTAAGTAAAAAAAATATTTTCAGTTGTTTCGCCATAATAAACATAAAACTTAAACTTTAAAAGAATCGCAACTAGAAAAATCGAAAAGCAGCAAATAGAAGAAATTGAGATTATTTTAAAATTTTGATTTTTAAATTTTAATTTGTATACCAAGTGATGAAATAGCCAAAAACGTTTTGTTTTTTGAAACTTTAATTTCCTAAATAATTAACGAGGCGAAAAGAGAAAAACGAAAGCAACTGATAAATAAAGTTTCCCTTCAGAGAAAAGGTTGAACAAAAATCGACTCATATTCCACGTAACGTCTGGTTCAATAAATTGTTTAATAAACTGATAAAACCCAATTGATATTTAACATTTGTAAAAATAAACTGTGACTTCATCGTTCTGCCAGTGATCATTATTTACTTTTCGGTTACAAAACAAATAATCATATTATTATATGACAGTTCCAAGTATCATTGCGTCTATATGTTAGCACAATATTCGATATACATAGATAAATTTAAAAAAATAGGTTAATCAAGTATCAATTAACTGTATATTTGTTCGTATATTATGTACAGGGTGTCCAAATTTCGATGGCTTTACGGGATATTTCGGTTATTTGAAAAGATCGAGGCTTTCGGTTTTCACATTACTGTGCTATTTTATGTGAATTAAAAGATGCCGAAATTAAAATTTTCAAAGCCCGCTTTGTTTCTAAGATACAGGGTGAAATTGAAAATGTTGTTGTTTAACTTATCAGACAATTAGAAAGTGGTTCTAAGGTAGTTTTTCACGTAGCCGATGGTGTATTTTGATTTTTGCTGTTGTCAGATTTATGATATGACCCAAAGTTAGGTTCTTTTAAATGGGATACCCTATAAATTTTTAAATATTCTATTTTTCTTTTTTACAGCCTTTTCAAAAATATATAACGCTCTATGTTTATTTCCTGTATTAAATGCAATATTAGCACTTTTTATAATAAAAAATCAAAAATTATTAATAGGCCTAGGTGGACTTTTGAAATAACAAAAGTAGTTTATATCAGAATAGGGAACGTCTTTGCTGTATTTTTTTTTCGATTTGCGTTAAAACTTTTTAATAAGATTAGCCTCAAAAATGGTAGACAATGCAATATACGAAAATTATGAAAAATATGACATGCTTGTCACTTATATTCATTGCGACGAAAATGCAGATGAAGCTTTGGAACTATATTTAAACACGTAATATAGATATTTATTTTCTCAGTTAATATTTAAAATATGATATTCCTGTAGGTATCCAGAAAGAAGGCAACCGGATAAAAGAATTTCTTTAAGCATAAAATCGAATTTAATTGAACATGGCTCGTTTGTCGAACCGCGCCCTAAAACCTACAAGGAATATCGCGATATTGACGAAGTGATTGTGTTGGCTTCGGCCGAGGCAGTTCTAACAACTTCTTGTTGATAAATTAAAGCTTCCATTGGCGTTGTCAAATCCAGGGTTCAAATAATTGCCAATATTGCACTTTATACTGGAAATAAACATAGAGTGTTTTGAAAAACTCTCAAAAACAAAAACAGAATATTTAAAAATATATAGGGTGTCCCATTTAAAAAAACCTAACTTTGGGTCATATCATAAAAATGACTACCCACAGCAAAAATCAAAATGCACCACCAGATTCTACGTAAAAAACTACCTTAGAACCACTTTTTACTTGTCTGATAAGTTAAACGATAACCAAGATACAAGAAGGTCCCGAAACGTAAAATTTTAATTTCGGCATCTTTCAATTCACAAAAAAAATAGCACAGTAATGTGAAAACCGACACCCTGCATCTTTTTAAATAACCGATATATCCCGTAAAACCATCAAAATCTGGACACCCTATACATAATATACGTACAAATATACAATTAATTGATACTTGATTAACCTAGTTTTTTTAATTTAACTATTTAAACTACTTTTGTTATTTCAAATGTCCACCTTCATTATAGGGATATAAAATATGCATCGACACAAAAATTGAAAATTTAAAATTATTTTTGGGATAAATCGGACAACCCAATAGGGTCTGTTCTATTCAGAATTAAATATTCTTTCCAATGAGTAGCTATAGAAGACGCTAAAGTGCGGGACACGAAAGAAAACCGGGCGGTCCTTAAAATAAAGGTTCATAGTCTTAGGCAAGCGGAAAAGTAAAATTTGTGTACGCAAATAAATTTTATGTTATTTTATTTGTTGTAAAGGTTTGCCGCTTCACCTATAAAATGCGCCAGCTAAGCGGCACGGAAAATTAATCGAGGATTTAGTAAATTTCGCACTGGTCCACTTATAATTGGGATGTGCCTAGAGTCTCTATGCACTTGCCGCTAGAAGGTTCTAGCTATTTCCAGTTGCGTTGAATTTGAATTATTATTTCGAAGTAACGATGGTGAGCAAAAGAGGGAAAACAATTCGAAGCGGTGCACGTGAAGTTATTGCGAGCGTTATAGAGGCCTGTACTAGAGAAGCTGAAAATTTTCAAGTAATTCGACGAGCAATAGAGGATTTTTATATAAACTTGAAAAAGGTTCCGACCTGCAAACCCACTTCGTGCTGTAAAGAACAAAATAGATTTTCCGTACGGTTATAAAACCTAAAATCGCCTTTTACGATCAAATGGTTTTGTTTGGCGCAAGTGCCAAAATAAACGAAAATTGCTCCTTGAGAGACCAAATATTTCACACTGGCGGGTGAAATATCTATCAATTGTAAGGTAATATAGGCAAGAAGGACTTAATATTGTGTATCTAGACGAAACCTGGGTAGCTAATGATATGACAGTGAACAAATGCTGACAAAGTGAATGTGTTACAGGTGTTGTACAGGGAATCCGCTCGTGAAGCTCGAGAAGCTTCTACCTAACATTCCTCCCAAATCGTGGTAATGGATAATGCGTCTTATCATTCTCATGTAGAAGATAAAGTGCCAACTAAACACCCTACAAAAGCTCATATGATATCGTGGCTTAAATCGAACAATCTTGTATGTGATCCAACATGGAGAATAAAATAACATTAGAAGCGATTGACTCAATATCGACTGAAAATTGGAAATCGAATGTTAAACATGTTCGTTCTATTGAAGATAAATACTGGGAAGTAGATGGCAAAATTGAAACGGTTATTGATGATTTAGTTATCACACCTCATCATTTTCGGAGGAAGACAACGATTTAGAAGGAATCGAATCATTAGAATCACAGCCGTCAACCCCAAAAATGGCTTAGTTTTTTTTCATATATTTTGTAAAATGTTTTTATAAAGTAGCTGTCAAAAAACTGCTTCAAAATAATTAATTTTTTATTCAATACCGGGTGTCAAAAAATATCTAATATTGCAATTAATATTTGAAAAACTATAGAACTCATATTTTTCCAAAATTAACACATCAATGTAGTTATAGTAGGGGAGCCAGCACTGATCCCAGTGAACAAGATTTATCGAAATTTTAACTTATGCAGTTCGACTTTGGGCTATTCGGGTATGCCAAAAGTGACCGTTTGTCTCCGTCTGTCATATTACTTTGTACAGGGGACGTCATTGTGAAGTACCATACAGGGCGTTTCCTAATTGCGTGCTGATGTTAAAGGGGGATGATTCTTGGACCTTTTTAAGAAAAATTTAATATGAACCTAAAAGTCTTAACTTATACAGGGTTTAAAAAAAAACATTTTTTTAAAATCCTAATTCTGATGCCATTATAGATAAATAACTGTGTGAAATTTGATACACGTCTTTTATGCATAAAAGGGCATTTTTTATTAACAATCAGTTTTTGAAATCTCTACCAGTGGCGTGCATATGTAATTAACCTGGGTAAATCCGTGTGCTGCTTAATGCATAGAAGACGTGTATCAAATTTCATGCAGTTATCTACAATAGCATCAGAATTGGGATAAAAAAAATGTTTTCTTTTTAAACTTAACCATCCTGTATCTCAAAAGTCAAGACTTTTAGGACATAAAAACACCCCCTTTAACATCAGCACGCAATTAGGAAACGCCCTGTATAGGATTTTACAATGACGGCCCCTGTATAAAGTAATATGACAAACGGAGACAGACGGCCACTTTTGGCATACCCGAGTAGCCCAAAGTCGAACTGCATAAATTAAAATTTTAATAAATCTCGTTCACGGAACCGTTAATGATAAAACTCAAGAAAAAATATATTTATAGGTAAATCGATCAAGAAAAATCAAAATTAAATCATTTTAAAATTCGAAAGTTCGCCTTTTTTGCAACATAAAAGAGATATAGAAGGGCGGTACACGAAAGAAAACAGACAAATATAGATAAAGGTCCATTAAGCATAGTTACATTTTTTAATTATCTGAAGTGCGTATAGTCAAAAAGGAATGCCATATTATTTAAAGAACGACGGGACACCACTGGTTTAAAGAGATTTCTTGGCCGACCTTCCTAAACCTATTGACTCCGCCCGGTTTTCTTTCGTGTCCCGCACTTTAGATGCTATAGATTTTTATATATTCGATGATAAAGTCGAAAACATTCTAAGATTTTTTTGATTTTTTATTATAAAAAGTGCTAATATTGCACTTAATACTGGAAATAAATATAGAAGTGTTATATATTTTTGAAAAGCTTGTAAAAAACAAAAACAGAATATTTAAAAGTATATAGGGTGTCCCATTAAAAAAAAACCTAACTTTGAGTCATATCATAAAAATGACTACCCACAGCAAAAATCAGAATACACCACTAGATTCTAAGTAAAAAACTACCTTAGAACCACTTATTACTTTTCTGAGAAGTTAAACGATAACCAAGATATACGACGGGGGTCCCAAAATGCAACATTTTCAATTTCGACTTGTCTCTTAGAAACAAAGCGGGCTATCTTTCGTTTCACAAAAAAAGTAGCACAGTGATGTGAAAATCGCAATCCTGTATCATTCCAAATAACCGAAATACCCCGTAAAACCATCGAAATCTGGACACCCTGTACAGGGAGTCTGAAGTAAAATGTCCTAACAACTTATCTGGAAAACCATTAAAGATAGAGGAACATTTTTCAGACAAATATTTCTTTGTCTCTTTTGAAATTTTAATTTATTTTGTTTTTATTTATACATGCGTTACATTTTTCCTAGGCTAAATTTGAATTTTCTTATTTTACAGAGAATACTCTATATACTATTACAGATTACGTTAGCGCATTTAAAGACGAGTTCAACAATTTTTATTAATTTTTATATATTTTAAAATTAACGGAAATCAATTATATAGTTTTAAACTTTTTTAAATTTTCTAGAGCCAAAAAATGTTCTAAAATAATAAAATTTTAAAATTTAAAAAAGCTGCAACCTTGCAATGTTTCCCGGACAGTTTTTTTTTAAAAATGGGACATCCTGCATACTATCATAATATCAAATTTAAATATAACATTAAACAATGATTTTAACGATATCGGTCTACGACTAACCATTTCAGACTTATTGACGACCATCTTCAGTATATAAGTTTTTTTCATATTAAAGATTTTATTATTAATTTAGTGTTAGTTTATTTGTTTACTTTTCCCCCTGTGATAAACTAGTCAGTTGATCGGGAATAGAAAAATTAATTAAACTAGCATAAAAAATGTATAATTTAAAAAAATAAATTTACGCAGTAATACCTAGTTATTACAGATTTTCTTTACAAAACTTTTATTAACCTAGAAACGGTAAATAACGAACATTTTGAATGTCATAATATGGTTTGTAACTAGCTGCATGTCACAAAATTGTAAACTTGTCTGTTGTGGTCATATATTAACAGGGCCCCGCAAGGGTTATCGGCGCCCGCGTGCCAGAATTATTTTGGCGCCCTTTAAATATCGTATGTAAATAATTTAAGAATGAGAAAATTATCATTTCTTTAGTAACTCCGAAATAGTAAGAGTTATTTGATTAGGATTTTGGTACAACCTCATAGGTATTTAAAGGCTATATTTGTATCAAGTAGTTTTCACTTCAATCATCAACAAAATAGTACGTCACTCATTTTTTAAGCTAAACTACTAGCTTTATCGTTTAGGGCAAGTAAAAATACACAAAAAATGCCTGTTAGTATTTTATATGACAAGTCGTTTTCCAGAAAAAAATCTATTTTGATGCATGCCTGTGGCACCTTTAGTCTAGTTTTAGTTGGAGTCAGAATTACTCAAAACTCTACAAAAGTGATTCCTTGGATCAGTCCAAGAAAAAAAGTGTTAATAAATATCTCTGCACAAATACCATATTTTTGAGATACAGGGTGTTAAAATTTAGAACATTTTTTTTTATTTAGCATTTTGTTTCTCGAAAACAAGGCGGACATCTATTTAATAAAACCTTTTTCCTGAAATGATCTTTTTGTTTGAGTTTTGAGCAGTTCTGACTTCAACTAAAACTGGATCAAAGATGCCAGAGGCATGGATCCAAATAAAATCTTTTTTTTCGAAATCGATCTTGTCATAAATACCAAGAGACATTTTTTCAAAATGTTTACTTGCCCTAAACGATAAAGCCTAGCCAGTAGTTTTTTTAAGAAAGTCAAGGATGGTTACCCGTGGTTAAAACAAAAAGTGCTAAATACTTTAAAAATATAGCCCTTAGATACCGATGAAGTTGTTCCAAATCTTAATTAAATAGTTCTTATTGTTTCGATATAACTAAAAAGATTCATATTTGTTTTTAAATTTTAAACATCTGCCGACCTACGTTCGTAAGAAATTTTCGTCTTATTTTCTTACAAAGAATCTTCCTTTAAACGTTGGCCCATATTTTTTGAAACGCCCAGCTAAATTTAATTTTAATTCTGTAATGAAAAAACTAAAATTTAATACATTGTTAAAAGGTTACAAATGTGAAATATTAAAAAAATATTACTAAAATAATTCATTTTTACGCAATTTACCTGAAGTTTTGCACAAAAATCAAGTATTACGTAGGAATGAAACGGAAAAAATTTGATACCAATTTAAGACGGCAAAACAAAATGGAAGCCTATTGAATTGTTAATAAAAAAATTATTACTTAAAAATTACTTATCAATTTACCTGAGATTTTGTACAAAAATCATGTTTTATGTAGGAATGAACTAGTAAAATTTTAAGTATGAATCCAAGATGGTGAATTAAAATGGCGGCATAATAAAACATTTCAAAAATTAGCCTGAAAAAACTCTTTATTAGATTGATTCCAATTTTTATGCAATAATTAAGTGTGATATAAAAATGCTGATACAATCGTGTGGTACAATTCAAGATGGCGGCAAAAAAATGTTTGTGTTCAGAAAAAATCACACTCCTGGGATCTTCACGTTTCTCAATTTCATCGGTCTATCTGTCTGTTTGTCAGTTCGTAACATAGCTGGAAAACTTACACGATTGACTTCAAATTTTAAGGTCATATTGGGGATGACCTATAAATATTTTGGTAAAAATCCAAGATGGAGAAACAAAATGGTGGCCTAATTATTCAGTTTACCTGAAATGTTGCACAACAATCAAGTATTGGAATGTACTGGTAACATTTTTATTTGAAATTTTTTGTGATATCAAAATAAATTGGTAAAAATTGTAGTAGGAATTCAAGATGAGGGAATAAAATGGCAGCGAAATAAACTGTTTAAAAGATGAGGTAAAAAAAACCTCTTATTCATTGACTTTAATGTTTGCACAAGAAATAGATGTGATATATTGGTACACTGATAAAATTTTAGTATGAATTAAATCTGACAGAACAAAATGGCGGTCTAATGAAGTTTTAAAAAACGGAATAAAAAATTGCTTATTATTATATTTTACATTATATTTAAAAATCAAGTGTGGCATAAGTAGAAACTGGTAAAATATTGGTACATAGCAAATATGTGGAACAAAATGACGCCTAATAAAAATTTTTAAAAGACAGTATACATGTATTAATAAATGACTATGTATAGAAGTATTTTATTAGTTTGTTTTTAAACTGTGAAATATTTTTTTAAGATATAGATATAGATCACTAGTCCAATGCCATAAGGTTAGAATATTTGACAGGATCAACAATCGTTGTGATACTGGTAGGTTTGAATATGTAACGAACAACTTATCAGTGGTACGATAGCGTAATTGGTTAGAGCAACGGACTAGTGTGCAAGTGTGGATTCGATCCCCACTCGTACCATAACTTTTGCTGATGATTATAAATATGTTTAAAAAAAAATAAATAAATGACTATGTACCGCACAACCGACAAGTTAAGTCACACTCATTATTCCTAATAAGAGAAAAGAAGGAAAGTTCTAGGTAAAGGAATTTACCGATTTTTAATATCGTAAATTTCTACGGCAATCCTCATTGATAGTTATAATAATAATTAATGTCTTAATTGATAATTTGGAATCAATATTAGATGAATCAAATTTCGTTTTTCTTGAGTAGGGAAATTTTTAGTGCCTTGTTCGTTGCAAATTGTTTGAAAATTAAAAATTCGAGTTATATAAGAGTAAACATTCTTTTTATTTCTTTCCAAGGCAGCCTCCCGTTTGGCGCCCCTGTATATTTAAAAAATACCAAAATGACTAGGTAGACATTGGGCAGCAGTGAGGCGAGACCGCCATACAAATGTTCTTTAAGAACTGAAAATCAACATAAATAAACAAACCGTTTTTATCAAGCCATATAAGACATGAAAAGAACACTTGATTAAGAGGACCTTGGCCTCATATCCCCTTTTCTTGAAATAATTTCCACTTTTTATGTAAGTGGAATTTTAATTTATAATCAACTCGGATAAAGCGAATAATACATCGAGTTGATTCTTGTATATACTAAATTAGTATTTCTCATGTAATGGTATTATTCAGTTCACTATCACTTTTTTACGATACCTGTTTCTTATAATAAATGAAGTTTACATGAGCGTAAGTGAGATAAATAAGTATCTTTTAAAGAAGGAAGAGTGAAGAAATTTGTTCATAAATACTTTATTTTGGTACGCAACATTTTTTAAACCATCAATTTCCCAGAAATCAAGATATTATCTTTTAGTCTTCTCGAGTTAAAGTTATGTAAGAAATGTAAATTTTAGATTGCTTCAGCCCGAGGCCGCCCGCAGAAAAAATGGCGCTTGCCCCCCCCCCTTGTACATTATTATTATACGAATATTTTAAAAGTGAATCACCTAAAACGATGCTCATCTTTTACCTACATAACTGTTACTTAGTATTATTTATATGCAAAAGATAAAGTTATAATAGACACAAATATTCACGGGAAAGTATTCATAAAAACAAAAAATTCATAGAATTTGTAAAGATATTCATGGAGATCATAATTAATAGCAATGACTCGTGTAGGGTAAAACGAGATGAAATGTCGAGAGTTGTTTTTTTAGTTTGGAAACTAGATATCATTATTTTCTATAAATTCAGATGAAACTCTAAATTGTATGTAAGATGTTATCTGAGATATGACCCAAAAATTTGGAACTGGCGTAATACCTATAAAAAACTAAATTGTAACAAAAATAAACCAGATATAGAGCTAACTAGTTTTGTGTTTAATGTAGGCACTTCCTTTATTTCCAAAACATGTATCAAAAAATGTGGCTTGATTCTAATAAAAAAAAAAAAGCTAAGTACAACGGCTTTTGGATAAGGCACCCAAGATCTCATATTGACACTATCAATGTGGTTTTCTATATTAATTTTAATTATTATGCGGATGAAAAATAATATTTAAAAAAACTAAAAGGTTTAAACAAAATGATATTTAAAAAATGCTTTTTAAATGACACTATTTACTAAAAAGCTCTAAAAATGTTATTACTTTTTTAACAGACCAATTAGCTAAAATTATAAATGGTTTTAAATTTCATATCTTTAGGTTTTCTGTATATCCTGATATATTCAAAAAAACATTCAGAGAACTCATTTTGGGGTCTAAGACACCATTTGGACTAAGGGACATTCTGACCTACCTAAAAAATATGTACCTACTATAATATTTGTAAGAGTTATATGTTTTTAGGGTTGAACGAGTAAAAAAATAGTAATGAAGGACGGGGTGTTTGAAATTAACATACATAATTGAATAATTTTAACATCACTTTTTAACTAAAAACTAAACTGAAATTTTCCCA